>LYUA01002321.1:123916-134568 GCA_002093875.1 Calopteryx splendens | reverse complement strand
GGTTTATTACTTAAGTACAACCGGTTTCGGCTGTCAGACCATCATCAGGTCATAGTAGTGTATAGAAAATTTTGATGTGTAAATTGTGAAGACATTGTACATATTTTTGTTCTATTTTCCACAAGAGATAACTCTCTTGCCCCTCAAACAAGTGACTTATTTTTTTTGTCATTTGGAAATAGAAATGATATGGATAGAAGCAAAATTTTAATCTTGAATTGCTGGATATAATACATAGTTTGTTAATGCATATGTTGCATAATGCCCTCAATTATTCAACTAAACTCAGCCATACCAATTGCTGTCTGGGTACAAGCATTTTATTCTACCCCTTTTTTATTCAATCTATGTATTAGGTAGATGAAGGAGATGTCAAACATTACTATCCCATTCACACTGGGCTCTCAGAGGGAAGGTGGATAGAGGAGGCAGAGTTGGTTGAATATGATAATGAGGCCAAATTGGTAGACAAAATCTTCTAAAACTTTTTCAACTGTGTTAAAAAAGGTGTTGTTAAATTATTTTCTTGAGATTGTTGCAGAATTAAATGCGTAAATGACTAGAAAAATAATTTTGGAATTTCAATTTCTCTTATAAAAAAAGATCATAATGCCAAAATGCATGTAAACATTTTGACATCCAATCACTGTAATTTAATGATGCAAAAGAATCATTTAAGTTGTAATATATTTCTAAGACTTTAATGCCAAACTTCTATTGCACCTTGAATTGATAGACATAACATGTTGGTTGTATGACTCACCTAGCAGCATTTGGATATAGTATTAGAAGATCTTAGGAGACATTTTTAATCAAGTTTCAAGAAGTTTCATTCCAATTGCACTAGATTCCAAAGAGTAGTAAGCATGCCAATCCTCTATTTTTTAGGATATTGAAAAAAATGTTTTGTTTGAATAGCATAAGATAGCAATATTTTTCCTAGAATATATTAGTTTTATATTTCTACATTTAATTAGGTCATCATATATAGTCAAAGTCCACTAACAAGCTCTTACAAAAGGTATAAAAATACTCATTATAACACGGATTCGCTATAACTGATGCCTAATATCATACATCCCCATTCTCGTAAATGCTAATGCTGAGAGTGTGCAGATATGAAATACCAGGCATTTAAAGGAATGTTTTTGAATGTGTCAGATTGTGCCTTGTGCCCAAAAAGTTTTCATTTTTATCCAAAAAATATTTTCATATATACTAACTTATTTTAATTATTAGATATTTAATAAATTGTATTTATATATTATAATATTATTTGTGGTTTTTTTAGGTTAAACTTGTTAAACACTTTATTATAGAGGTTTCATTTCAATTGGATTAGATTCCAAGGAGTAGTTAGCATACTAACCATTAATACAAGCTCTGACAAAAGGCATAAAAGTACTCACTATAACTGATGCCTAATATCATACATCGCCATCGTCATAAATCCTAGCTATGCGAGAGTGGTAGATATAAAATTCCAGGCATTTAAAATAAATTCTTATTTAAATGTATCAGTGGTTGTCTTGTGCCCAAAAAATCTTTCATTTCATTGACAGGAGGTGAATGAATTTTTAAATCAGAACCAATGTGTTACAAGTGCCATAATTACTCATCGAAAATATTTCATGAAAAAGCAATTTTTTTCAATTGCCAGCTTACTGCACACCATCTCGATAGTTAATGGCATCGCATGTCACGTGCAAAATTGTTCATAATTTTTCCACATGCATTTTTATGTGATGCAACCCAGTTTCGTTGCACTCCCTTCTTCTCTTCTACGTATGCAGTCACAAACAATGAAAATCCCATTCCACTTGCCTTCCCAGCTGCCACACCCCTGTGACCTTCTTGTCTTCCCTCTTATGTGGTCCTACTCACAAGTCACAAGCAAAAAGTCCCTCCAATCTCTTCCCCATTCCCCTACAACATACTAGAGATGCCATGACCAAAACAAAAGGTGACAAAATACACCAACCCAACTCTGAGACTTAGAAGGGGTGGCATGTTTACTCTGTTAAATGGTAAGGTGCAGTAATTCCCTTACGCTGTATTTGATGATGTTTCAATGCAATGGAACTGGGGTTGTATAAAAGAAAATTCATGGTGAAAAACTAGATCTTATTATTGCAATGGGACTAATTCTTTTTTGGTAGTGAAAGTTGAGAATGCCCTTCTTCAAGAATATAATTTTAAATGTGATGTCGGATCATAGGAGCATCATACTCCTAGGTATTGTAGATACACAGCATACTGAAGTTACATGTTGATGAAAAACATCTTCCATCCCGTTCATTCACATTTCATCCTGAGTAGCAGTGTTTTATTATAAATTCTGTTTTTTTCAGAGACCTGGAAAATAATATCTTAAAATCATGATTCTGGGATAAATAATATATATTTTATTGGAAAATTCTGTAACAACTAGAACATCAAGTGGGATGAATTTCTGTTGGCATTTTTGAACAAACAAAATACTGAAAACCTTTGTAAACAAAGCAGTCTGTTTACATACTGTATTACACCATCAGTGTAAATAAAAAATAAAGACATCACTCCATGAAAAATGTGTCTAATGATGAGATTTTTCACTGATGCATTTTTATAAATATACAATGAATTTATCACAATCAATGCCTGTGCAAGAGACTTATTATTTGCCATTTTATACTTTTCTTCCATGCACTCATCATCAGATAATTCACCAGTGCCATTCTTGTGCTGCTCTATTAACTCATTTTCGGTCAGTAAACTGCACACTGCAATGTCCTTGTCTACCACTATGTAATCCTCAAATAAATAGTTAATGTTTAAAATGCTTAAAAATATTTCCCAGTTGTCAGAAGCCACTTAAATATTTACTTAAATATTTCACATAATTTTCTTCCAATGCTTCTCCCATATTTTTATTGAGTGTAAGTGAAATGTGAATTTAAATGTAATCTGGCATTAGCAGCTAAACATTTGTGTGGAAGTCAGCTTGCATGGTAAGCTCCTTGTTACATGAATTGGAAATGATAGGCAAACTCTCGATTTTTTTATGAGCAAGGAAAATTAATTACTATTTACCCTATTATTATCAATTACTTGCATTCTAAAATTTTGATTTAAATAGTTGAAATATATCAAGCTTTAAAAGCCAATTCCATCAAGACATTTGGTTTATAAATTTTATAATCGCAGATAGAATCGCAGAAGTGGAATGCAGCTATATTGTCTGACTTTAGTTTGCATTGAGTCTGGCTTGGAACTACTCCCTCGTTTACTTTGGATTTTCAAATTAAACTCAACGGAAACTCAAGTAATTGCTGAGTTTGTGACAATGAATACAGATTTTCCCAAATTCTCAAGCTTGACCCAAGTAAAATAAAAGTAAAGCTTGTGTCCACGACTATCAATATGGGCCTCACAGACAAATTTAAATGTTATAAATCAAAAACTCAAGTGCATACTTCCTGTTTCATTCTGCACTGACCATGATAATTGACATTTCAAAAGAATTGCAATTTCTTGGAGGGAATGATGAGGAAGTAGACTGGGTGTGAGATGAACAAAAAAATATGGATGGGAGAGGAGGAGCCTTTCTTTCCTAAATTTAAGTTTCTCTGTTGCTAAGAGGTAGTTGAAATACTGTTACATTTATTAGGGTGCTGGGGGAAAGATATTATAAAAAAAAGGCAAGGAGGAGAAAGCTCTAGAAGCCACTGGGAGCCTTTTGACCTGTGTGTGTTGCAAGTTAGCAATCTACCTTTAGATGTAGACATTTTTGTTTGTATTTTTCATAATCTCATGAATCAAAAATATCATCAACTTATTATTCAATCATAACTAAGACTTCTTTCAAGTGTCACCCATGGTATGTTCATCACCGTTTGAGAACCACTATGCACTATTTTTTGCCAAGCCACACTCAGATAACCATCTCTTACTTCTATTTAACTTTCATCAAACAAGTGATTTTGGAAACCATCTTCATTTTATATCATTACAGAAGACTTTTTCAAAAATTAATTTAGGTAATTGCTTCTTTATGAAATTTGAAATATTTGGTTATAGATTTTGGATATGTTAATGTTGTGCATATCTAAAACATTCATTCACTTTTAGTGTGAAGTCAAAAACAGGAATGAAATTCCAAGTAGCTTAAACTTTGTCAACTGCAAAAGAGCACAGCACGAATTAATGACACAAGAATATGGTTCCAAATAATAAGTTTCAAATGAGCAAAAAGTGTAAAAGGTGAGGTCCAGAACATGAGGCTTGCCTGTATTCAGGAAGTTAAAAATAGTGTTTTGTCATTTTTGTTCTGATAATTCTAGTCGATATCTAAAATGAAAGCAATTATTATTTTTTTATTATTTCCTACTTTCCCATAGGCCTGTGTCAGTTTGTTGAGGCAACTTCATACCAGAGATGCAAGAAGACCTTTTTGCCCCGAAGGCCACTGGATATCAAGGCAAGTAGCAATTCTGCAATCTGAAGGTGGTGCATCCAAAGGACAGCCAGGTTCTTCATCCACATATGCATCTGCTGTCATCACACCCATGGCTTCATCTGACCTAACATTAAGGCGGAGGGGTCGTCCTTACAGACCTTTTCAAGGCCTCCGGGCACTGACTCAAGAGGAGATGGGTAAGATTAATTCTCTCTTGTTTTACCAAAATTAATTTAAAACTTTTGTAATTCTCAAATAAGAAAGATTTTAATGCCTGATATGTTTTGGTTTTACAATTCTTGAGAAAATTCTGAAAGAAGGGAAGGAAGGGAATGGGGCAAAGAAAAAAAAGAGTGATGGCTGAGATAGAGGTAGTGAATGTAAAAATGAGTTGTGTGGCAGAGAGACATAAAGGAAAGTTATGTGATGTAGATTAGGTGATGATGCTCATTTTAAATTACCCTTGTAATGGATGTATATATGCATTTATCTGCTGTTGTACTTGAGATGTTCCTAATACTTTGAAGACATTGTAATTTGGATGGTTTTATTTCATGCATCTTCTTCACCTTGGTCAAATATTTAAATTAAAATAGTGGTGCAGCAGTGATTGGGCAATTTAGTCCTTTTTATGAGGGTGACAAAGTGATCTTAGATGTTCTAATGCAGCTCCCAATCTCTTTTTGACTTCAGAAAAAAATCATCCCCCAGGAAGTTTTTCCTAGACCATAAATAAATGGAAGCACAAGCATTTATATAAAAGTGTAAAGGTGATCTTTTAAATTTCTGTATCCCCGTATCATATCATATATTTATATTTCCTTACCAAAATTTCAGTATCCAACATTCTTGTTCACCCTATAAACATTGTTTTAACCAGTTGTGATTTGAAATATTCTTTTATAAACAATATAAATCTTTTGAGGTAAAGTACACAAAACTTGCAAAGGAATTTTGAATTGATTAATTTTGAACCACACTAGTTTTTCACATAAGTATTTGAAAAAAGTTTGGGTTTATATGACCCAAAAATTAAACCAATCAAAGGTTGAGTAAAAATGGAAGTAGGCAAGGGAAAAATTGAAATTTGGCCTTGAAAACCATTGGGATTTCAAATTTTCTATTACAGAGGGCACCATGAAAACTTATAGAGCTCATTGAATAGTTACCACTAAAATTCTTAATTTCAATATAATGTTCATAGAAAAGGTCTGAAAAATTCAAAATGTGAATTCATGCGTAAATTCATTGGCTTTTTGTTGTTGTGTGATAACAATTTTCAGGTGGTAGCTCAAATTCTCCTCAATTCGTTCTTGTCTTAGAAAGGGTAGAAAAATTTCACGATTTAAAAAAAATATGTTAATTAAATTTTAATTTTAGTCTACATTTTATTAACAAATACAGGCATACTAAACTACAAATTTTCCCATATCACTTCATTATAATGACATTCAAAATTACCTCCAATTATCATATAACAACTTTCCATGTGTGCTCCTCTACAATTTTTTGGAAAAATAAAACATTGCACATAAAAAAGTCAAAGTTTATATCAAACTGATATAATTAACATATAAAAATTGGTAAAAACCAACATTTATATGGGCCCTCATACAAGGTTTCACTTTGGATGAATGGTGGCTTATGGATTGACCCTATAAGCAGTTAATGAAACTTTGGCCTTAATAAGTACCCTTGATTTGATTTTATAAAACCTCACATGAACAAAATTCAATATCAAATTAAGGATGCAATTCTGCTGTGGTATCATGAATCAATTAACAAACGACAACAGAACCATTATACACGATACATCAACTAAGCACACAGGAGGTCTCTGAGTTAAGAAAGTTCCCAGTATCCCCCTCCAGTTTGGGCCCTGGGGGATTTAGTTGGTGAAAATAAGAGACCTCTTTCCCAATATACCAAAAGTGACTCTCCTCTCCTTTTATTCTCATGTTCTGACTCCCACTACTGCCTCTGATTTCTTGGCTAATGGTGCTTTCCTCACTCTGCTCACCATAATTCCCGGTGGTCACTTCGCCTTCCTGTCCGCTTGTGCTCCATTATCTTACTTGTGGAAAACTCCAAGATTCTCCTCCTGTTTGAAAATTTCTTTCCATTCACTACACATTCTTAAATAGCTATTAGACCAAGTTCTACATCATGATATTCAAGTGAAAGCTAACATGGGGTTAATAGCTAGTATTTTAAAGGAGCACAATGCTACATTTGGTGAAACTTAAAATTACATATTATTTCAAATTAAGCAGGATTGAAATAATGAAGTTTTACTAAATACATTTTTATATTTAAGTAGAATTTGCATTAGAGAAATTTCATTGTATGATAAGGCATTTATTAATTAAAAAGAGGGGTTTATCATGATGCATAGGTGTTTACCTACTGTTGTTTGAGTAAGATATCTTGTGGTCAAATTGGTACATTAATTGAATGACCATGAATTTTGATATTATTTCCATTACAGGAAATTAACTCTGGAAATAGAATTTTATGTTAGTTAAAAAGTCATTGAACTTGTTTTTTGGCCATGCACATTAATACATTTCAATCCATGATAAATGGTGTGGTTAATTAATGTTTGCCCATTTCCGATTTATTTTGTGTTCCTGGCACATCAGAGGAGGGACCACCTTTATCAACTCGAGAGATACGTACTGCAACCATTTTACGAGAGGTGCCCTTTGTGGTGGCATTTCAGGAGAGAGTTCTGGCCTTCCAAGGACTTATACTTAGGGATAAGGTGGAGAGACAGGGTGAAGCTACCTACTTCTTACAGGGACCATCCATTCATATTACTGTTAGACGTTCCTATCTCTATGAGGATGCTTATGAAAAGCTTTCTCCAGAAAATGGTAAGTGTCTTATTTGTTAGGTGATAGTGTATTTCAACTGAATTCATTACATCTTATTCAGTTTGCCTAGGGTCAAAAACTAAAACTAGAATAGAAAACCTTGTGTTACTATGGAAAAAATTATCATAAAGGTGGGTTCCCAATAAATCAATCACAAGGATTTATTGGGAAAAAAATTATTGGTCTAAAAGTGGATGTAATTCTTTATGCCATTGTTTTATTGTTTTTGTTTTCTAGTGTTATAAAATACTTGCAGTTATTTGTAACAAAATGCTTGAAAAATGAAGGTGCTAATACATACATATCTAGCATATAGGAAATAGGAAGTTTTTTGAAGTTATTTAACTTCCATGGTGTAAAACCATGTCATCGTCAATTGGTGAAGTGAGTTTATGTGACACTACTGGTCCCTGACAGTAAATGCCAAAATAAAAAAAAAGGTAAAGCCCATGTATAGAAATACGAGGTCAATGTAGAATTGAGAAATTTGGCTTAGTAATTTACCTACTGCTAAATTTCAATTAATTTTTATGGATATGATAAAACTGATGTTATAAAAACTAATGCAGAACCAGGAAAAATCAAAGGAATGGCTTTTTCTCTAATTATAATAAAACTGCTTATAATAATAATCTTTATTAGTTCTGTGGGAATTTTTAAATAAATCATAGAACACATCATATCATACAGTCAAAGAAGAACTAACTCCAGAAATTACTATGCTCAAGCACTCAGACAAAGAATAATAGTTTGCTTAGTGAGAAATTTACATAATACCCTATTGAACTTATCGACATTTTCAATAGGCTTTTTAAATTTGGCAATTTATTATAAATAGTAGAGTGCCTGTGCCTTGGGCTATTTTTATGAAGGGTTCTGTTGTTTGGAAATATATGAGCATCACACTTTCTTCTAGTAGCATATAAATGCACATTTTCATATTATAGATAAAGTAGAAAGTTTATATGTGTATGTTCACCTAAAACTAAAGAACCAAAAGTTGCACAACATTCAAACTTTACAGATTATTAATTATCTTGACTATGCAGGTAACGAGCAACTTTTTATGTACCTATTGGTCTCTGGTTCTACTCCAGATGGGTGAAAGTTTCCCCTAATTTAAGTTAATTTTCATCAAAATTTAAGTTAATGTTCATCGTTTGGAGGCTTTATTTCATTTGCAAAATTAAATTATAAAGAAACTTGGTATGAACTTGAGAAAACTACCATGAGAAAGGAAATTATGGATGGATATCCATTGCGAAAAAAAATATCTTTTTAGTTTCCTCAATTTTATTGCAGGAATTCAAAATATATAGAGATAATCAAATATATTGCCTAAGGAAGAAAGAGAGCAGAGGAAAGAATAGTGGGGGCAAAAAGGAAAGGGTGGGGAAGTTGGTTGGTTGGGGTAATGGTGGGTTAGATTCGCTCATTGCAACAAAGTGGCAGAACGTGGGAGCCCAGCAGGGGTAAGTGGGTTCTTGGGTGTGTCTGGGGCAGGAGAGAAAAAGGAAGTTTCTTAGCAGGGGATGGGGGAAACAAGGAGGTAAAAAATGAAAAGAGTAGGTGAAAAAATATTTCTATTCTTACCCCTGATTATGGATTTTGGTTCAAA
The DNA here is from genome assembly GCA_002093875.1 of Calopteryx splendens. NCBI lineage: Eukaryota > Metazoa > Arthropoda > Insecta > Odonata > Calopterygidae > Calopteryx > Calopteryx splendens. Next base: position 125,636 of record LYUA01002321.1, on the reverse strand, counting down.
ATCATGAGAATGTTGATCAAATATTATGGTTTTCAGCAAAAGTTTTCATTTTCAGTAATCCATTACCATGATAACCGATGGCATTTTTGAGCTTGTCTCTCATAAAAATACATGGGGAAAATAGGCCAATAAGTTGGTGTAAGGAGTGGGAAAATGTGTTGCTGGAAATCACTAACATTATGGCAGTGTTACCATACAGTTAAGATTGCATCAGAAAAAAATATTTATAAGGTGCAGATAAATTTTCATTTGCAAGATTTCAATACCATTTATTGGTGTTTGGTGTTCAGATATATTTTTTCAGTTTTGATGGAAATTCAACCGGGATTTTGTTTTTTCATTCTTCTGGAAATATTAATTGCTTAATGTTGCAGTGTACCATTATGTTAATAGCGATTTCCTTGTTGCCATTGTTAAGTTGTTAATTGCTTAATGTTACCAAGTATCACTGAGTGAATAGTAATTTCCACGTCGATAATGCTGCTGCAACTAATTATCCCTTAACATTTCATTGAAGAGTTTGTGGCCATCTCAGATGCTCACATTTTGTGTGGCTGGTGATCGTTTGCTCATTTGCTGGTGAAAATTTGTGTGCTGTTTCTCTTTTTATTTTATTCTTTGATTTATTTGCACCCTTTGTTCTAATTCTTCGCTGCTGGTATTTGTCTGTATTGGTGTGTTCTTCTTTTCCTTATTTCATTTCTGCTTCTTGCTTCAGTTCATCCTCTGTTTTTGATCATTCCCGTTCTTTATTATTATATTTTGCTGAAGGTTTTCTTTTCTTTACTTGAATTTTTTATTTATTTTCTTTTTTTGGCTTCCGCCTAGTATGAAGAACTATGATAAGATACGAGATCTTATATTCTATTCTGTATAAGCAGAACTACTACCTATATTATTTACTTCTGTCTTTATATATAGTTATATTATTTACTTCTGTTTTCCCAGTTGATAATCATTGGCCATTTCTGCTAGTTTTTTTTGAAATAAAATAATCGGAATATGTCTTCACAAATACCAAGTCATGTGTACCAAGAGTCTATGTCTGAATCATTTCAGTTTTGAGTTTCTGTACTTTTTTATGCAGGGTCATAAACATTTGCTTATTTAAAATTTTGCCAAATTCAGGGTTGAATATCTCTGGTGAGCAGTTGTTTACAAATCTGAAATTTATGAACAGTAAAATACTCTATGGAAGGTAACCTCAGTTGATATTTTGAGTTTGAGATTAAATTGGTTTTATAGATATGGCCTTGCAAAACATGAAAAATGATTCATGTGCATTAATTATGTTTTGTCTTGTTAATTTTTTTATCCATTATTTGTTGTGCAATGCTGGAAACTATCATTTAGAAAGTTAATGAGCAGGATTACATTATGACATCATTTTGAAGTTGGTCTGAAATATAAGGGAGGTTGTTTAGAAGGTTTTTAACAGGTGATAAAGTTGGTTTAGAATATTTTAAGTAAGATCACATATGTTTATTATTAGCTCTTTATAATTAATTTAACTTTTAATTGCTCGTTTATGTCCAGTTGCTGTAAATAGTTCTGAGGGGCTGAGCTTTTTCAGCTTGTTTGTCAGTGGCACTCATATTCAGTCCTCACATACACCCATGTAATTAATATCCTCAATGACTCCAAAACATATCACTGTTGATCATAGATAGATAGATAGATAATGTATTTATTTTGCCCTGGGACACGTCCCCTAAGGGCA
>LYUA01002321.1:100964-113411 GCA_002093875.1 Calopteryx splendens | reverse complement strand
AGAGGTTTTGCACATGGTAGGGGAGGAGAGAAAGCTATTGGGAGAAATCCAAAGAAGGCAGTAAAAGTGGATGCAGGGCATACTGGATGGCGATGGGTTGTTGAAAACAGTGATAGAGAAGGGAGAATGTTGGGTAAGCTAGGTAGGGGAAGGAAAAGATTGGGCAAGGTCGATGTAATGAAGTGTGGCAGAAAGTATGATGAAAAGAAGGAAGGATTATTATAGGGCTGAGGTTGTGTGTCCATTAGAAACCTACCCTAACTGGTAGATTACCAAATAAAACTAACAGTAGTATATTGTTATCAAATGTACATATTCCCAGATTTGTCAGTATTTATCCACATTTTGTTACACATTACTCCTATGTATGATTAATATTGTTTAAACCCTTAGTACTATGGTTCTCTAATAAATACTTTCTATTCTCCTTTGCCTCTTTCAATATAAAGGAGTTGGATCCTCCATTCTGTGTTCAGCATGCAGGTATTGCTAGTGACAGACTTCCCACTGCAAGCACATGTATGAATCTTTTAAAGCTCCCTGAGTTCCCAGATGAAGAAACTCTCCAAAGTAGGCTGTTGTATGCCATTCAAGCTGGTGCAGGCTTTGAGCTGAGCTAGTCTTCTGCTCTCCGTGGCTTGGACCCATTGAAAATAATCTGTCCAGGATGGGAGTTAAGTGGTGCAGGAGATGTGGTGAGTAAGTGTTCATACAACGGAGTTATTCCTCTGTGATTCAAATGCCACAAGAGTGTTGATTGCAGTGAAATCCAATTTTGAGGTTGTTTGCTTCCATGCTGCTGTTTTTGATCTCTTGAAAGGCATTATCCTTCATTAGTTTTTAGAGAGCTAATTGTACTGACTTTAATTTTATGCTCATTTAAATAAATATATGATGTAGGTGTATGCTGTGGGATGAATCATTCCTCGTGAAATCCTTCATTGAACTTGATAACTGAAGAAAAGGACTTGTTAAATAGTTATGTATTTTATTGAACAATCACTGCTGGTTAATTTTTAATAGTTATTAAATGAGTCTGGTGTGAATTTTTATAAATTTCAGGTTTTTGACAGTGAAAGAATTAACACTGTATTGTTATAATTATTTTGAGTCTTTGATTCTAATGCAGTCACATGTATATTTTAACCAGTGTATGTAACAACTATTTATATGCCTCCTTTGAATGAAAAAAAACACCTTTTTAGCCTGATCGATATACAGAGGATGTTATGACTTTGACCATGCCATGGGAATAAATCAAACTTGATAGGCTTTGTGGAGTGTGTTGTGAATTAAAACTAGTCAGTCAGGGTCTTTGAACCTGATACTGTTTTGTAATCATTGTTTTCACACACTGTCTGCAGATGAGCTAATTCATGGCTTTGGGTTGTATCATAGCAGTGATGGATCTATTGGTGCTTGGAGAAATTATATCAATTGAGGACTCTTAAATCACATGAAATATAAAATTGAAATTTGGTGGTGAGATGTAAAAATGAAGTGACTGAGTAAGTCACAGCCAATGAAATAAAACTTTGAAATGCTTATTTTAAAGTCAATTATGACAATGATGGTTTACCTTGTATCAGCACCTGAAATATGCAATAGAAATTTTTGGTGATTTAATAGTTTAGTCTCCTTTTTTATTGCATGCATTTTTGTGGTCACTTTGTGTTTCTTGTTTTCCTTGTGTGATTGTGATCCTTATCTGATAAAAGATTGAACTTAGTTGAGGATGATGTGTCTTCTGTTAGAGCTATCAATAAAAGAAGTCTGTGGTGGGTTTCAGTTAATGGCATGCTGCAGTTTTAAAAGGTTTTGACTCTTGGTGGAGTGATTCAGTAGTGCAGACCCATTTTGATGTAGTCTGATAAAATGTGGAACTTAGTCATTTTACTTACCTTTTTTGTTGGAAAGTCACTAAATACCAATACAGGTGTTCCCCCTTTGGTCTGCATTATAAAAATAATTCTTTATTGGTTTCATTTAATGAAAAACAATGTACATTGAAACAAATCACGGAAAGGATATGTACATTCACTCACACTTATAAATTTTTATAGATATCCTTTATGCCATTCACTTTAACTGATCAAATTTGGCATAAATGGCACTTCTCTTGATGGATAACTTGTTGCAACAAATCATCGTCAAATAGTTTCTTCCTTTAGGAATTAGCTCTGACTTTTTTCAACTTTGTCATTGTGGGGCCACCTTCTATCATTCACTTATATTCATGTCATGGTTTCCCTCTGTATCACTACTGTACTGTAACCCTAATTTTTCAGTTCTATTGTCAGGATTGCACATTACATGGTTGTCTGCTCCTCTCAACTTAAGTCAGGGTCATGTCCTCCCACAATGGCACTGCTGTGCTGTTTTGAATGGATGACTATTTGTGGAACTGCAGGGGATCTACCAAATGATATGTAAATATTCCCAAGGGGCATGCCTTCAAGGGGTCATTTGCGCCAGGAATATACTGGACACAAGTCTGTGCAAGATAATGCTCCCATCAGATTGTGACAATTGCTCCAAGTCAACTTTCATTCCCTCCAGCCGCATGTTGTCCACAGGCAAGGGGATGACTCAACATTCTGTATTAAGCTGGAGTCTCAATGGCTGATGCACATAGCCCATCAGTAGGCCAGGCTCATCCAGTACTTTCGGCAAACTTGGGAAGTGGGTGAGTCAGAGATAAGTGTGCAGGCCATGATGTCCCACAATGTCACTGCTGTGCTGCTTTGAATAAATAACTTTTTGTGGAACTGCAGGACCAAAATATTCATAAATATTCCCTAGAGGAATGCTGCCTGGGGTTCATTTGCTCCCCTGGTGTCCAGATTGAAGCAAAATGTTTAGAACCATGTAATATAGTGTGACTACTTTTTGCCTGATTTACACTCACCTTGAAAATAAACTATGTACATGTGAACACTTATAATCTGCTCCGACCTCTTTGCCTGATTACTTACTGTTTTCTTGAGGGACACAATCCCATGTTTACTTCATTTACCTGGTCTATGCCACTACCCATGTACCTAACTTTCTTTCACAGTGTGGTCATGAATACTTGAATTCCAAAAAAAACTGAGAATAGGAATGAGCTTTGGGTTGAGTATAAAAACCTACAGTCATAGAGGATTAATATTTTTCACCAGGAAAAGAATACTGTTGAAGGGAAATTATTTTCACTTTCGTGTTTTTCTGGAAATCCTCAAAGAGTTATTTAACACTAAAATTACTATGCACAAACATTGTGTGCTATGCCTTAAGGTTTATAATATTTATTTTAGTTTAATAAATGAATACCGTGAAGAAACCATTGGTGGATGTGTCTTTTGGCAGGTTTCAACTGTTCTCAATATACTGCATCCCACATTATTGTATGGAAGTGAAACCTGGATATTTTGGGATAAGCATATCTGTGAAATAAATGCAATGGGTATATGGTAATTGAGGAGTGTCGTTGGTAGAAATAGGAAAGATAAAGAGGAATAAGTGGTTTGTGAAAGAATGTGGATTGGATGCTATAGTAATGGACAAGTATGGAAAAGGTGATTTGGTTGTATTTAGAGAATGAATGAGATCGAATCACGAAACCGAGACGAATCATGATACAGAGATGAATCTTGAAACAGATATATGTAAGTATAGTGAATGGTTTAGGAGGAAGGGTTAGACTCATGATTTAAAGTGGTGTGCCACAACCCTATTTAAAACTTGTTCAAGAACTGCGGTTAAATTTGGTTGTTTTCAGTACATATTGACTATTTTACATTTTTATTTAATTGGTATTTATAGCCATCGGTGGATGTAGTTTAAGAGACTCTCAAGACGAGAAATATTATGAGTCTCAATTGCAGGTGAGCAAGCATGAAGAAAAAATGTCAATGTGATAGTTGTGGTAGTAATTTGCAAGGACAGGAAGTATGGAGGAAATTACTAATAGAGAGTAAGTATAAGTCCCTTTGTATCAGGCTTTATTTTTTTACTTTGTGTTTCCCAAAAGGGAATGATTTGAAAGGTATGTATATAAATCACTCACCCTGAATTGGAAACAAATCATGGACCTTTTGCATCTCAATCAATTTCCTAGTCTGGTGAATTTTTTGCAATATAGTAATAGAGCTTAATTCATTTCATATAGCCATATGCCACAACCATAATTAAATCTTGCTCATTGAATTATGGTTAAATTTGTCTGTTTTCATTACATATTGACTATTTTTTATTTACTTGGTATTTAAACGCAAAATAAATGTTGTAAAACTTGCAGACCATTTAGCTAATTTTCTTAAGGTTTGAAATTGAAATTAATGTGTAGTTAATTTATAAATTGGTTAATATTTATTTATACAATATGCAGAGAAGTTATAAAAAGGGTATAAAATAATTTATAGAAAACAGCAAAAATAAAAAACGAAGAAATAAATAGTCTCTATAGTCCTGATTTAATATTAGCGAAGTTATGAATGGTTTTAAAATATTTGAACCCCTGCCATATTGGAGCAAGATGGTGTGTGTAGAAAGTACTTCTAACAAAATCCACCTATACATTTTGAATATCCGGCTTCTTCCAAGTCTACTTACTACCTAACTGTCAGAATCAAACGTGGTCATAAGTCCATGACTGCCTGTACTTGCATTTTGAAATTCAAAAATCTCAATTGACTGTTGAAGTGTTAAGTTAGGTTAATAATCTTAATGTCTTAGGCTTACAGTGAAAAATAGAAAATATGTATTTTTGAGGCACAGTATTTGAACAATATGTTTCCATAGAAAGTAAATGTATTAATTCATTCCTTTTTAGAACCAAAAAAATGTAGTAACTCATTTATGAGCATTTTTATTTTTATAGTTCTTGGTAAAAAATTTAGATTACCTGCAGCATCAATCTATTTTACAAAATATGACATAACTATTGTCATATCTTGCACATGCATCTATATTAGATTGGCTGTAAAATCTTGCTTAACATAGAAAAACAGTTTTTTGATGTTGTAAAGATCCAAAATAACAACTTAATCTGAAGGTTTGTTTGATAAGTGGGGTAGAGTTGACTTAATACTAAGCCCAATAGAATTTGAAATTCACATATCAAGGTCTTATTTTCCCTGTCCCACCTGCAGTTTCCCAGTAAGATCTGGTACCCAAAAAATTACACAACTTAGGTGAAGCTGAGGGTGCCTGGAGGCATCACCCAGAGTCGAACCTGGAACCTCTGGTGGCCCAGCTCAAATCACTGGGGTGCCATGCCCCTGCAGTAATGAACTACTTCTTGGAATGTATATTTTATTTTTAAGAGTTATCGTCAGGATTGGTGATTTAAATTAAAATGATACTTGGGACCATAGGTTGGTACTTACGTCAAGAATCTTATGTATCTGGTATGTACCTACTTAGGACAATCCTAAGCATTTCTTGTTACTTTAGTACTGGTGCCAATCCCTGTAATTTATAGTCTTTATAAAAGGTTTCTGATTGATAAGGCAAGAAAACAAAATATCAGCACCTAGGGTGATAATCCTAGGTAGCAGTATATAGGGCAAGAATTTTAGGCATTTCTCGTTACTGAAGCACCGGTAATAACCCTTGAATGTGACATGAGAGCATGATTTTTTGTGGTCTGATAGGCGTTAATTCCTCAGGTAAGTCACCCTTCATTTAGGATAAACTTAAATAATGTGCATTTATTAAAATTTAACTTTTAACAGAAAGGGTAAAGCATTAATTTTGGTATGATTGATGAAAGTGTAGTTCTTATGTACCTATGGATTTGAAAAAAAATTTTGCTAATAATTCTTAGGTAGAAAAAAAAATATGGAAAATTGGGACTAAGGGAAAGTGAAAGAAAATAGGTCAGCATTTTGTGAAGGAATCACCAGATAGCCTACGTATGTATCTTGACCAGATATCAGGTTATATATCTTAACCAGGCAAGCACAATCTTATGCATCCACAATTTTTTTTATACCATTAACATGGTTTATTAACTCTTAGAAATGAAATTCTGACACTATTATTTTGGGCAGTATTTAGAGCCATTTGAGTCAAATATCAAAAATGTTCTAGTACTTGTCCTTGAACTTTGCATATACCATAACCACAGATGTATTAATTAATTATATGGATAGGTTTATAACATGTATATAAATGTGATCCCTACATTTAATGTGTTATTTTGCAGGCCATCCCAGAAAGCTGACAAATAAAGCTTTGAAGAATTTCTGAACCAAACATAGTTGTTTTAACTGAGGGATTAAATAAAATTACAATTTTTTCCAATCTGTCTGAGTTTAGGCCTGTGACTGCTCTAATCATTGGAGCTCAGTTCATGTTAATTGCACAATAACTTGCCAAAGCATCTTTGACCACCGGTGAAAAAAAATATAAACTGATGATGTGTACCCTGCTGATGAAGCAGTTGTGTTTGTTGATTCACTTTTTGTTATTATTGATAATTGTGAGGTTGAATTTATTATTACCATCAAAGTGTCTTAATACATTTCAATAGACTTAAGTTATGAATTTTAATTTGCCCATGGTGAAGATGTAGTGCATGAAATCTTCAAAGTGTCTTGTGATCTTTCTCATATCCTCCATTCAAAACACGTAAAAATGGTGAGGAGGTGGGGAAAGGAGTACCTCCACACTCTGAATTGTAATTGGTACATGGTTGACTCCAGGAGGGATGCCATATCAGCTAATGGTACATACATGGAGGCAGTCATGAGAGCTGGAGAATGATCTGTCTCCTATGGAGAAAGATTTTTTTTTTAAATACGGTGTGCGTATAGTAATAAATTAAAAACTGTATCAATCTTATTCATCTCCCTCTCTCATGGATATACATACCTACTCTTGCCCTCCTAGGAAAAATCTTGGTGAGTGGTGCAGCATGGATGCATCCCGGCTGAAATATTTGCTATATTTACTTTCACTCAAACATTGGAAGGGCCTATTCTTAAACAAACATAGTCAAGCCTAAAGATACTCCCCTCTCCATGGTGCAAATCATGATTATTACAAGATTGCCATCTGAAAATAACTGAATTAAGAATGCATAAAACAAATTTTACATGGTTTAGGTAAAAAAGAATATCCAGGATAGAGCATTTTAATTAAAGTTGTGAAAATGGCAGGGACGAACCAGGACCTTATCAATCCATAACCAGTCCCTCTTGTTAGTTCTTCATTCAGAGAAGTGGTAGGTGGAAAATTCAGCCACTACCCCATGATCTGGGATAACAGGGTATAAGCCAAGCAAAACTTCTTAGTTAAACAAAAAGGTCTAATTTTTCACAGAACCTGTTATCAATGGACTGAAGCCTACTGAGAATATAAGAGATTATTGATGGGCCACTGTTGAATCAACAGGCATCATAATATTTTTGGAGCTGTATATGCAAAGGGCACAAGGAGGAGGACAACATTACTTCTCACATTCTATGTGTGTAGTGATCTGCAATGGTAAGGACTTGCATCAACTTCCCATCAAGAATGATTGAAGAATAAAGTGAAACAGGCGATCTCCTAAAGGTCCCATGACATTATTTTCCAACTACTGAATCCTCTTTGAGAAACTGGAGGTTATTCATACATTGTGCACACCCTGCTGCTGAAGAAATAAAAACCCTATTTGCCAATGGCACAATTTATCATGCAGTAAAATATAATAGCAAAGCAAATTTACCATTGTATAAATAAGGGAACTGGAAATGTTGACAACTACATATATAGTTTTCTCTGAATTCCATCCTCAGTGAAAGAAATTTGGCAAAACCTGCTATGAAAGATACATGAATGATATTGTAATTAATGTACCTGAAAATAATAGTCATTTCTGGTCGCACATAAAGTCACTACGAAAAGATAATGGTTTATCAAAGAGAATGTTTTTAAATGATGTTGAAGCTGCAGATTCTAGCATAATTGCTGAATTGTTTGCTCAGAATTTTTCATGTTTACATTGATTTGAAACCCACTCCTGTCCCAGATTATCAGGCTAATGATGTTTTTAGCTTTTGTTCAATGTTTGAGCCAAAGTCATGGAAAAATTTGTTGTCTTCAAAGTATCCCCAGCAATCAGTGATGTCATTGTTCCTGAACAGTATGGCTTTAGGCATGGCATATCTCGTTGCAACAATTTAGCCATTTTAAATCTCTATTTGAATATTTCCCTTGAAAGTAACAAGCAAATATTTAGATGCACTGACTTTGCTAAAGCATTCAATGCAGCTAATCGTGAAGTACTAATTCATAAATAAAAGCAATTGGGATTCATGGTAATACTTTCTTTTGGCTAAAAAGGTACCTCAACAATTGCTTGCCAATGGTGATATTATAGAATATTATATCGAATAATTTTTCTGCACCCTCTGATGGTGTCCCTCGGTGGTCTTACTGAGGATTTATATTATTTATGATCTTTTCCTCTACCACATCTTATATATTTTGATGTAACGATCTACAGCACCAGTAGTTCATTAAGAGATCGTTATCACTTGATTCTTGTTAATCTAGAATTTATCATTGGTACACCACAAACATGATGAATCGTAACATGAACAAGTGCTGTGTTATATCCTTGCACCACTTAAAGTAACCCATTCAATCCCATTATTAAATCAATGGAATTTTAATCTCAAGGGTGGAAACCATTCTTGATTTAGGTGTCATATTGACCACAAATTGTCTTCAATTCTTCTTGGTTAATCTATTATGGCAAAAGCACTATGAATGTTAAGATTTATCAATAGGTCAATATCAAATTCTAGAAATGTTTACTTATTGAAAACATTAAATTGTGCCGTAGTCTACCCAATTCTGGAATAAAACTTTTATTTGGAACCCCTATTATCAGTCTCATACTCTCTTCAGTGGAAAGTGTACATTCTTAAGACTTGTTAATTATTGTGCTGGTATTCTTACAAAAAATATAAGTATGTACAGAGAAACACTTGAAATGATCAATGCTGGCAGGCTATCATGTAGGCATAACTTAATTATGTCATTTTTGTATACAAGGTGTAAAGTAATTTGATAAATTCTCCACCTGTCTTACAATTAATACAATTTGAAACAAAAAGTCATACCAGAAATGGTAATCGTTTGCATGCACAACATTGTAAGAGTAACAATGGTTTAAATAAGCCAGTATTCAGAGCTGTAAAATTATTTAATAGGCTAATGAAGAACAAGTCATTTTTCTTGATACAAATTAAAACTTTAAAAAAATTAAGGAATTGCATTATAAATGATGGTTGAATTGAAGTTTTATTTATTGATTTACTATAGTTTCTATAGAACATGATTTAATGTTGTATTATTTATATTATGAAGTGATTTGATATTTGATTTACATGTTTGTATTATTGTATTTGTTTTATTGGATTGTTATCTATTATGATTTATTTTATTGTATTTTGCTTATGTAGATATTGTGAAAGAGAGCTCTTCCCGTATTAATAACCAAGTTATCTAATCCTCTGTATTCATGAGCTTAAACAACTCAACATTTCATCTCACCTTAAAGCAATTAACTTGAGTAATGTTTTATACCTTGTTCATAATGATATCTTTATTTTGTGTTATTAGTTTCTTTCAATTTTTATGTTCCATCATTTAGTATAATAAATATGCATAATTTTATATTACTATTATTATTATTATTATTACATTTTATATTAGGTATGTACTTCTTTGTGTTATATTTTTGTTTGGCATTAGAGGTCACTGGAGTTTCCTTGGGAATGAAAATATTAAACTTGAATCTTACTCTCCTCCTCTGAAATGTAAAGCATGATATGTAAAGGCAATGGCATTCGTTTAATAATTTCTGCTTGTGCCAACGAAACAAGTTCTCAACTATTCCTTCTGCAACTGCATTTTGTGAGACCTCTTGAGAAATATGCCTAACTTCATGTGTTATTTAAAAAAATTGTTGTTTTGATAATACACAAATTTAAATGGTTCCTAATTTCCTAAATTGTCTTTTGCCTTTTATATATGTGGTGTGTTCATGTCATTTGTTATGTGCATTACATTGTTCACTTGTGCATTACATTGTTCTGCTGTAATAAAGTGGACCAGCGCCCACCGCCATCTTGGCATCAGTCTCTCTCTTGCATCCAACTGTGTTGTCACTAAGCGTCAGTATCTTACAATATAACACTAAATTATCAAATTATATGTCAACAATGGGAATATTTGCATATTTTTCTGTGATGACTTATGATGAACAGCATCACGCAATTGTTCAGCATATAATTATTTTAGAATTAGTTAATGAATTCACAGTGGTTCATTAATGCATGCAGTTCATAGTAAAACTATATATTACTCATACACAATTAGAAAATTATAATTGAATCTTGAAAATTTAGATAACTGAATTACTAATGCTAAAATACCAAGTAATCAACATTCAATAGCACTCAAAAAATTATTTATTCTAATTCAATAAATTGTTTTTGGTGATGCAACGATGAGAAAAAATAATTAACTTGTCATCAAACCAAACAGTAATAGCATGCATTTATGAGCAATCAGTTCGATGATTAGGACTTCATGGACAACTTATTAGACTGCCATTGTTGAAGCAAGATTTGTCATTCTTAAGGATCTGTCACTTGTCCAACAAACAATGTGTATGCAGGATTATTCTTTATCAGGAACAGCAGGAATGGCTGGTTGGCATAAAATGTGAGGTCATCTGAATTAATCAGACTCAGTGTGTTTACTAATACGGCTGGAAAAAGAAGGAAGAACAAATTACAGTCATTAACTATTATTACATACATACATTACAAGAATTAACTATTTATGATGACAAAGTATTTTCCATTGGATACAGAATTAAGTAAATATATATTCTAAAAACAAATCAGACTAAATGAACTTAAATGAGGATTCATATCTTTCGAGTATTCCTCTGTAAAGGTGTATATTGTTGGGATAACAGTTTTGCCAATGTTGAAGTTGGCATCTTAAGGTCAAAGGTTTTCACTACTGACCTACTGTACTGTCAGAGAAACCTGTCCTAACAAGAAGACATACATGGAGGAATATCTGGAAGACATTGATCTTTAACAGTAACATACCACTGTATCATTCACTTAAGGAATTTATCTTAAATATTGATTAATCTTTCAACTACAAACCTGATGCAGCAGATGCTGAACTTCCTTCTTCATTGACTTCAATCTCTGCTTTGTGCAATACTTTGTTGACAAATAGCCTATCATTGGATATTTTTTGGAAGTCAGCAGCTGGGCTAAATATAGTTTGTACACCCAACTGAAAAACATAATTAGTATCAGTGTTGCCAGACAATTTCATTAGAGTGAAGCAGCTTATAGCAAATCTGCATGGAATTTGTTCTACATAGATAAAAATGCATACACCATTATATTTGATTTCATTTATTCCCTTCTTCTTGTCTCTAAGACCTAGTGCAATCATCAGGTTACAGATGGTTGGATGACCTCTAGATACAGAGGTCTGCGAAATAAGTGAGTGTATTCGACGAATAAGCAGTCGTGGACAATAAGTGGTGGTAATTGGAGGACGTAGGAATTTATCTTTAGGTAAGATGGCCTAAACATTCTACAAAATCCTACAAAGGTGCTGTGGCTTGGTGACTGACAGCTGTCAAACACACAACCTTGGCTTCAACAGACCACCAATTACTTGTAGGAGGGGGTAGCAGGCCTCCTTTACAAAATTAAGGTGGAGGCCATACTCAGCAATACTCATTTCACAGTAGGCATGGTAAAAGTTACTTTTAACGGTTGCAGCACTGCAATCTGAATAATACCATGTAACCACCACATTACCATCCTGAGGAGCAGCAGCTAACCAATCCTTTTCTTTCTCTTTTATTGATTTATACAGATGACATAATGGCACCCTCTTGAATAAAATATTGCAGCGGTAAACTAGTTCCCCATTCAGATCACCAGGCAGGGAATACTAGAGAGAGAACAATCGGTTAAATACTAGAATTTCTATTCATTCTGGGAATGTGATAGATATTTTATATGTTAGTGAAGGATAATTCACATATGTTCCATGAATGGAAATGTGGTAAGAGGCATTAAAATGAGGAAGAGTACTGCTAAAAGAGTAAAGCACTGTCTATAATGCAATTAATGAATCATTAATTAGAGTATAGCAATGAAACTCACATACCATAGTGGTATAATTTTACATGGTGATGAAAGACTATGATGATGACGAAATGGAGAGTGATTATATCAGCAAAGTAATAAGAAATATAAATTGAGATGAAAATCTGATTATACTTGGAGATTAAAGCTCAACCATCAGAGAAAGCCAAGTAGTAAAAACATCAGGAAGAAATACACTAGGGAAGCAAGAGGAGAAAGGCTTTTGGAGTTCTGCAAGTAGTACAGATTTGTGGGGGCAAAAACGTTCTTTCAA
>LYUA01002319.1:35062-45155 GCA_002093875.1 Calopteryx splendens | reverse complement strand
CCCCCCTTCTCTCTCTCTCCAATCCCTTTACGCCCTCCCGCGCCCCTCCTCCATTCCCCATAAAACCCTGTTACCCCGTTATCCCATGTACATCTTCTCACTTCATCATCCGAGGACTCCGACACACCCCACCCTGGTCCCAGCTCCTCCCCATACCCCCCTCCCTATCCTGGGAACTCAAAAAACAGTGGGGGAGGGAGGAAGTGTGGACTGGGTGCAGGGGACGAAGGCACAGTTGGACCGGCATTCGGACCCGTTTCCACTCTCTTATCATATATTTCGTCCCTCCTTCCTCTTCTCCTAGCGGTCCCATCCTTTTTGCGCGAAAACATTCTCACCCTAACCTCTCTCTCACCCACTTTTTCCCTCCTCGTCCTTCCTCCCCAAACTGGACAACTACGCCTTCTTTATAGGCCTCGCGTTCCGACCTCCTTTGAGCTCCTCCTTCTTTTATTCCTTCCCGTTACTTCATCCTTCCGTCCCCCACCCACCAATGCTGCCTAAGGAGGAATAGGAGCGGTACCGGAGGATACCGGTCGAAATAGTCGCGGCGTCCACAGTCAGCTATTTCCGCCGGTGAACAGTCGTCCGGGCGATGGCGGGCAATAATGCTTCGGCAACGCGTCCGCCATTGCCCCCTCGTGCCTTTCCGCCGAATGCTTCTCCCCCGCTAACCCTTTCACCCGTTTCCTTCCCTTCCGTGGCTTATTCTATCTCGTCCCATGTTTTTTTTCTATTCTCATTTTCCACTTTCCTCTCCCTGCCCACCACCTTATCGTGTAAACGGCCCTTGTGGTCCGGACATTGCCAACAGCATCTCTTGGTCATCCCTGGCGTATATTTTTCTATTCACCAGTTGTTCCCGGAAAAGAGATTTATTCACGGAGCTTACATTAGCAGCTCGTAGAATGCGACCATAAACCGCGTCCCACGAACTTACGTCGGGTGTCCAACGTGATGAAATCAGTTTTTTTTTACTGTTTACACCTACATTTCTTTCGGAATATTCATATTTCTACGGAACCCTCAAAAAGAATAATAGGTATATATGCAGGTATAATGAAACTTTATGTGTAATACGAGCGCACTAAGGTTAAAGAAAATTTTGGTCTTGTAATGGGTGCAATGGATGAATAACATAAAGGACAATGAAGTAGCATAATACACAAAGTAAATTAAAATAGTCTAATGCTTATTTTTTATATTTCATGTCTCTCACCACATTACTACGCATTAGTTTTCATCATTAGCCATTTCTCAATAGGTTTCCACAATTTTAAACAAACACCTCCTTTCGGAGTATTAAAGAAGCACCTTCGTTCTTGATCATGGGAATATGATCGCCATGGAATGTGTGAACTGAGTCGCCATTCCATCTGATGAGCCCACCAATTTATTATTTCTTTATGCTCATTTAGTATTAGGTAATCTAAAGTGCAAAATTAGCAAATCATATAA
The DNA here is from genome assembly GCA_002093875.1 of Calopteryx splendens. Taxonomy (NCBI): domain Eukaryota; kingdom Metazoa; phylum Arthropoda; class Insecta; order Odonata; family Calopterygidae; genus Calopteryx; species Calopteryx splendens. The sequence continues at coordinate 43,697 of LYUA01002319.1, read as the reverse complement.
ACATTGATTCGTTAATAAACACTTATTTTAAACATCCTATCTCACACAAATATTTTATTTCTTCATATTAAAATGGGTGAATAGCGTAGTACCAAATGTATGAGCATTTTAATCCGTATGGGAGATTTGCAAAATCTTAAGCTTAAAGAAATCGTATGGAGGAAGTCATCGCGTTAGATTAAAATAGGGAACTATATACTAATATGGAAAATGCACCGACTACATACTTAGAAGTTGTACCTACCAAGGAGCACAATCACGAGGAATACGATAATTAATCATGGATTTTAGATCCTCCCTCTAACATATAATGTTAAATTTGAAATAATTCATACTTTTGATTTCTGCTACCGTATTGCATATTGTATTTCCGTAAAAATTGAATTTCGATTCTTACGTACTGTTCCACTCGAACCACTCTTGTATTTATTTAGCGGACGACACGTGCTTTATTATATTTTCTCCTGGGCTTTCTCATCACCTGCACGTTTCTGCGGATCCCTAACCCTTCCTGTCCAAACTTTTCGTTCACCTTTGTCGTTCCCCCTTGTGCCGTCCGGCGCTACTAACGGCAGTGAGCTCCTAGCGCCTCACCAAACCGCCGACCTTCCCTACTTGTCCCCTCCAGCGATATGCGTGTCTGTGTGTGTGCTTGCGCGCGTGTGTGTGTGCTTGTGCGTGTGTGTGTGGGTGTGTGTGTGTGTGTGTGTGCGTGTGTGTGTGTGTGCGCGCGCGCGCGTTCCCGTAGGGGGCGGGGGGAAGCGACGATCATCCCTCCCAGACAGTGATGAATGACGACGCCTTTATTTCTCTCCTACCCCCCTCCCCCATACCTACTCTCCCTCCCCTCACCAAGCCCTCCACACACAGTTCGACATTCCCCTCTCACTCCCTATCAACTTCCTTTCACTACGCGTCACCCCTACAATGCTCATTCGTCGTGTATAACAATTCGAGCTCGTCAATGGGCCTTTCTCTCCTCAGAATGGGAATGGAGCATTGCCTCCTCCCTGAATTCCCCCGAAACCCTTTTCGCCCTTCGCCCGACATATTTCTTACGCTTCTCACGTAATCCCCGCGTCGATATTCCTTAGCACTCTGTGTAAATTTCATTTCGGTATTAACGCTTCTTTCGCTCGGGGCTGATGAATGAAAATTATTGAATTTTGCGAAGAAATTTAGCTTTGGCGTAATTCCAGTTAAATGACTTCACAAATATGTGGTAGGTCTGCAGTGCCGTTTTTTTAGCTCAAGTTCAATGCTTAATACAGGTTTATTGAGACAAAAACTGTATAAAATATATTTCTTAGCTAATCCTTTAGTCATTATCTTGGACGCTGAGGACATTTAGGAGTTAAAATGATTGTAAATATCCAAGTTTATTAATTTTTGGGACAATTATGGTAAACGAAATAATTTGGAAAAATATTTTTTTTCAGCTGTTGCCTTGAATCGCCTTAGCATGAAAAAAATATTGCAAGCTGCAAATTAAAATTATTTTTAATTAAAAAGCAAAAAGATAAGGATTACAATAATCATCAAATCGCATTATAATTTATTTGTTTTTATGCGCACATACATGTATTTGCTTGGACCTGCATGAATGTAATATAGTAGTATGAACCCAAAGAGGTTTCATAGGTGAGCGTTGAGCTTCATGGAGCTAGGATCTACTATTGGTAGATTTCGAACATTCAGTTATAGGCATTCCATGTACCAGCTGCAGTTTCCCATTACTTGTTTGTACCCAGAAAATTACTCAGAAAATAGTTAACTGGGGATATTCACTTGCATCTCTGCGCATATTGCGCCGCGCATCTCCAACTATTCACGGATATATGGCGGTGTGAAAAAACACAATTTAGTAGTTATGCGGCTTAATCGGGTGTCTTAAATATGTTCAGAATTTTCAAGAATAAATATTTCAACTAGCTGATATAAAATACAAAAATGTGTACCATACATTTTTTGAGAGCCAGAGTATAAAAAAAATTGCTAGTTAACGTTATAATGTTACTATTTTATTGTTGTGAGCTAGTCATTTAAGAAATAAGAACGATTTTCTATGTGCAGTAAGTAAAGATACAATCCACCATAGTCAATGTTAGTGTTTATGAATGTGATTCCTTATGTGATCGTAAATCATAACTGATAAGTTAATGAACCAAACTATTTGTCAATGGTATTAAAGTACTTATTTAGACATAATGGGTTTTTTGATAGGATTTATCTTAGTGTCGTCCGTGCAGGATGCGTAGTGAGGTAACGGAGGAAGCCAATGATTATAATACCAGTGTAGTGCATCATTTAAGTCTTCATTAGGTACTTTCATATTTCTAATCAGGAAAATTTTACTCATTACAATTATTATTTTTATACTTAATTTAATTTTTTGCTTGAGAGTAGGTTTGTAGTTCGGTATCAATAGATTAAGTAGCTCTTTCTAATCTACTAACGCACAAATTATTGATAACTCCACAGCGAAGTACGTATATTCCATGTAGTACATAATTATCTGCAATAACGTATGAAGATAAATTAACACAATGAAAGACACAATGAAAGACAAAGTAAGACGGTAAATTATTGTGAAAATTAGTTAAGTTCTTATAAAAATGAGAAAAAATCGTGAAAAAATGCTAAGAGTTTTCATCACACTTGTAAACGCGAACTTTCGCTCTGAATCTTCTGTTTCTTATTGCATTACCCATGGCAATAAGTATTTGAAAATAAAGCAACCGAAATTCAAATCTTACTAATATTACGTTGTAAAAAAATAATTCTCTCCTTATTTGTGCTATAAAAATTCACAGTACACATTGTACTTAATATAATGATTTTAAATTATTAATTTTCAAGGATATTTGAATGATAATTCAATGAAATGCACTTTTGAAAGTAGACGTTATAGCGTCGAAATTGATTGGAGAGGACTCTTGGGTAAAGCACCATAAAGTATTTCATGACGAACGGAAGATACGATTGCGGAGTGTGAACTAGTTATCTCTTCTAATCGCTTTCATCAATACCGGGTGTAAAAATACGGAAATATGAATTTGAAAGAAGCGTGGAAGAATTAATGAAGTTAATAAATGGCAGAAAAAATCTCGCATTTTGATTCCCAGAGAGCGGTGGAAAGGTGGTATTATTCCATACATTCCATGTATGCAAGTTATCATTACCCCTATAAAGTAATAATCCAAAAGTCATCCCCGGGGTTTCATATGGTTTGAGGCGTTAGAACACCATTATGAAGATGATGGCGCATTTTAAAATATAATATTAAGGCTTTAGAAATACTAAATAGTGCGTGGTAAATTATATTAGAAGAGTTTTATATAATGCCCCATGTTCCATAGATTAAAATGTAAGATCCAAAAGTTCTGAAAATGGAGGATTTTTAGTTAAAACAAATCCATTCTAAAAGAAATATAAAATGGTGGTTTCATAAATACAGGAATCCAGAAGAAATGTTTTTGGCAGGGAATCTTATTCTAATTTCTTTAGGAATTCACAGTGGAAGAACACTAAAAATACAAAAAGGCAGATACATAACGGCGCCTTATAATCGAAATTTGCTTTTATTAATTTTATTCTGCTTCATGTTGGAAAATATTTGGGTTACAAATGGTTATGTATGCTTATTGCTCCACGAGAAGCACAGAACACACAAACGCGTGTTTCAATCCATGTTTGCCAATGGTTGTCAGTTTTTCCTAAAAGCAGTACATTTTAATACAGGCATATCAGTGAATAACTTTTGAAATTGATTCGCATCTATTCCAATGATAATTCTTTCGTTATTCCTAAAAAATTCAGTTAACGGTCTAATTACATTGTTTTCACGAGCCAAAGAAATTATATAGCAACAACATTCAAACTTTTGGATCCATCGTGTATGATATGGAATAAACATTGCTCCCCGAGGCTGATTATTGTGAAAACCAATTCCATTATAACACTACATTGATCTTACTGCAAAAACCAGAGCTCGCTTGGGGCCATTATAAATTTTCTGAAGTAAAATACGGCAATAAAATCGAATAAAAGCAAGAAATCATCAGAGTACAGAAAAAAATGCCAGCATTCAATACCAGATGGGGATATTAATGCTCGGGAAAAATAAAACATTCGGCCACCGTTAGCGAGGCAGAGAGATGGGGGCCGTGGAGGGGGGATTACTCTAGGCTCGTGAAAGAAATAGCCCATTTATGAAACCGAGGAATTATTTCTTCATTTCATTGGAGGGATGATAAAAACCGTCCTAATGTACGGTAGCGGGACGAACGCGTACGAGACAAGAAAAGGATGACACGAAAGAAGGGAAATGATGACGGCAGACGGTGGAACTTTGACAGATGAGAATCTAACGGCGAGAGCAAGAGGGGTCCCGGAAGAGGGAGACGGAGTGGGTGCGAGGGAGGGAAGGGTCGGGGTTTGCGGAAGGTGGTGGAGGGAGGGGTGGATTCCAAAGGGAAGGGAGGACGTGGAGGAATCTGGGGAGCAGAGGAGGGACGCCTGTTGGGATCGGGGGCGATTTTGAAGAGTTCCTGGGAAGGCATGTTGCGCGAGGAGAGGGCGGTGGGTGTGCTCCGTCGTGGCGGAGGCCCACTAGAATGGGAGAGAAGGAGGCGAGGATCTGACGAGTCACAGGAAAGAGTGTCTAGGGCGCTATAGGCGTGCTTCGGTACATACATACAAGGGTGGGCGGTCGGGGATTTAACGTTGGGACCGATAAAGTTGGACGAGGTCGGTTAAAAGACCGCGGCAAGATGAGAAATGGATATTGGGGCAGTAGGACGAGTCTGGCTGAAGAAGATTAAGTAGTCAGAAAGGAAAGAAATCGGTGGCAGGAGATGAAATGTGGATAAACGGAGACGAATTACTCCCGTGATCCATTTTGTAAATACAATGTCCTATTAAATTATTCAATCAACGAGGCCTCTAACAATGGTGTATTGGTATAAAATATTTAACTTGCACTAAAACCGGTTGGTGTGAGATATCCGTAACCTCAGTTATCAAACGGAGAATAAACGGTCATAGTATTTTTCTAATGAATTAGACTGAGGTATGATCTTCCTTTAATCCTTTATGTGATTTTAATAGAGAAAGTAACAGCAGGGGATTAATTTATAAATATGTATTTAAATAATTCTTACCATTATGACAAATTAGGCCATTAATTAAAAAGTTTTCTCCTTGTTTTCTGACTAACTTAATATAAAAATCACCATAACACAACATAGATCATTTTGAATCACTCTACCATGGAAAAAAATATCAAAATCCCGTTTTTATAGCTTTATAATATTGATAAATCCAAAAATAAATTTTGGAAAGTATAGCTCTTGCATATGATTTTTTTTCATTGAAATACCTTTTTTAAAATATACTAAACAAGCATGTAAAAGTATGATATTATTTATAAAAAAGTAGAATAGCAATAAATCTGAAATAATTTCCATAGGTCTCACTCAACAGCCTGTGTTAGTGATCGATTAAAATATTGTCCTTGTAACCATTGTCACTAGATTCTCTCTTTTTAAATCTATCAAATTAAAAAAAAAAGTAATTCCAAATATTTTTGACACACATTTCCAATTGTTACGCATGATGGAAGTACGATAATATCAATTTATCTTGAAGTTAGCTATTTTATGTGATGTTAGCAATTGTATAACTAGTAGTGTCAACATGTGAGTACTTGGTATATTCTGAGAGTTAAATTATAATTTTGCTTTGATAGCCTTTTCATAAAGTAGATAAGTTGTAAATCTTAAGTATCACTATGAAAAATTAATTATTTTTACTTTAGACCGCTGTCGATGTATCTTAAAATTATCGTAAAAAACAAATAAGCCATTACAAAAATCTAGAAATTAGCATATTTTTATGCGGAATACACTAAAAGGGAAATGTTATTGGAAGGATAGTTGGAAGATGAGATGTTAGGGTCGAAGAAGTAGGAAAGGATCTTTGAAAACTACAAGAGGATCTAGAGGTTATGGGATGGGAGGGTGTGGGAAAGCAGTAGAGCAACGGGAGAGGCGAGAGAGGAAAAAGAGGAAGATTGAGAGAAGTGGAAGCAGGAGAGTATTTGAAGGGAGAGACAGGGACGTGGAAAGGCGGTTGGGGAGTGGAAGGGGAGGGGAATGAGAAGGCGCTGCAGGAGATTCCCATCCGTATCCGTGGTCGTATTGCTTCCCCCCCGTGATGACGGTTTTTCACATCCATCATTCGATATTTTTTTTATGCTCCCTTTGATTTCGAAGTTCCCTTCGCTGTGGAACTGGTAATACCCTGAAGCAATGATGGAAAGAGAGAGGTTTGAAAGAGGAGGAAATAAATAAGAAGGGAGTTTTTAGGCGTCCTGAGGATGGAAGAAGGAAGTAGACGAGTGTCAAAATGAGCATAGGTATCTATTCCCCTTTGGGAAATATTCAAAAACTGTTTTCGTCAATTATTTAATAGGTAAGCATCACCACCATTCTGATCCATCAGCAATATCAAGATCTAGATTAATCGTGCATCATCTGCCAGGGACGTAGCTGTCGGATGGATTAGTCCATAGCCCTTATCCCAGAAATTTTACTCCCGCAAGAAGAGCTAAGTGGAGGTATGTTGTAATTTCGTGCAAAGTGCAAATTTTAATTTCGAATGGAAAAATTCAGGCAAAAAATGAAGTATCGATAAAGCCAAGGACAAATATACCTATCAATAGGGTTTTTGGACTGCATAATTAAATTATTCTCGTACAAGAATAGACAGTATAAACTTCTTTCTTTTGTTACGCTTAAGTCTTCTGGGGTTAGGTTGCCTTATTATTCTAATTTTTTACTGCTGAAAAACAAAAGAGGCGTGCCGAATGATATTGCTTGCCGTAATTGAAGGTTGTCCAGAAACAAACCTATCTGATCATCGATCTTAAAAGAATTAGCACCGATTTTAAGGCTAGAGGATTTATTCCCTAACATGCATTTCTTGCTTTCATTTACTCGGTTGGATGTCTAAACCTCAACGTGAGTAGTATGGTCCAAAAAATCTCATAAGAACTCGGCTGACGTCTCGAATGTCTTCACATGAGTCCCTGATGTCAGACATACCTATTTTCAATCACTTGCAGACATAATAAGAGCATTGTCTTGGAATCAGATTTTGGTTTTTTGCAGCGCAAGCATAGTATCACTTGAACACTCGCAATCCCCATGTGTCCCAGATTTTAATAAAATATCTATCAATAGTATGTTTTAAAATTCGGTAAAAAGAAAGTTCTGTTTTCCATTAGTTTCTTTTACTGAGATGTCTTTATCTTACCTGATGGTTTCTCCTTACATTATTGGCAGACTCAAAAACTACATTTTGCAAGTAATGGCCGCTGCTTTCATCGATTACTTTTTTTGTCTGAAAAGGGGATGACAGAGAAAATAACTGCACGGTGAGATTTCAAATGAGAATTGATGCGATACTTGCCCTCATTGGTTTATCACCCCTGAGGAAACCGCCTCCCGCAATAACGGCGGAGACAGATCTCTTTTCTTCGCCATCATTTTCTCAGATTCACATATTTTTCCCTCATTTTTGATCCTCTCTCATCCGTCGGGAACGGAGCTTGGGAGCGAGTTGAGAGGAATCAAATAAATAAATGGTAAAATTAAAACACGTTAGAGGAGCTATTGGGGACGGTAGAGCCGAATGAAGCGGTATAAACTGGACGGAATGTTGGCCGTAATTGAAAATACTAACGTAGGCAGGGGAGCTTGTATAAACGAGTTATGCATATTGAACTCAAACGTATATTACTCGGCATAATTTCTCTTCCGTTAGTACCTAGGGAACCAGCTTAGCTGGCAAGAATTTTTTGCATCGATTTGGTAAATGGGAAGTCGTAACATCCTACGCCAGGTGGATGTCTTGAGTAAAAACGGGATTTGAATTTTCCAATCCAAAAGACACCATTTTGCTAATGTGATTCCAATATTTTATGCGCATTTATTTTCTGGAATGACGATGCGGGGAACAATGACGTGCAATAATAAATAAGTAATTGTTCGTAAGAGGTTTCGGATTATAATATGAGGCGTAAAGAACAAGAAACGTAGTATCCGAGTCTTCAAACATAAAGACGAATCGGAAACATATTTTCATGAATTTGAACGATGGCATTAATAAAGATATATTTGATTTTTTTCCAACAAAACTGTGCATGGCAGAAGAGCAAGTATTGAAAATTAAGTGCATTAAGATTTTTTTAAAATATTTACTGAGATATAGTTGTATCATTTAATTATATCTTTGAATCATTTTATTGCCAAGTGAAATGAAATTACCTCAGAATGAAATTAATTTAGTGAGGGCAATTTAATGTTATGGATATATTTTTATTGTGTATTTGACCATTTGACTCCCACGAATTACAAAACCCCTAATCGTCCCTTAATGAGGTCATACATGAGTCGTAGAGACACTCCCTCTGAGAAGGACGGACGGGAGGTCGTCTTTGTGGTGCGCGCGAGTGAGGAGGGTTAAAGAGTCGTCTGAGGCGTAATAACAAACAATTGGCGTCTCGACGGTACCACGAGGAGGAACAGCGAGCCGTGGGAAAACGGAGGCAGGGCGATTGGGCGGGGGGGGG
>LYUA01002318.1:331068-341121 GCA_002093875.1 Calopteryx splendens | reverse complement strand
TATGTTTGAATTTAAGCCGCAAGCAAATAATTATTTGTGTGCAAGCACATAAAAGTGGAGAGTTTAACTCTTAATCAACGTGAGTTTTGTTTAGAGTCTAAATAAAACCCACGTGGATCAAGAGTTAAACACTCAACTTACTGGTGTAGTACTTTACTATGAATATTCTCCATGAACAGCAATGGAAAAGAAAAAATCCACTACTGTCAGGTATTCGAAATTGACCACGCGGAATTCATTTTCCAACTTATATCATCAATTTTATGATACGATACTACATAAGTGACTACGACATATTGACATGGCTTTAACTTTCAGGCAAAACGAAAATATTTGCGTATTCGTGAAATATCCATTGTGTTCGTAATCGTTCGCATAAAATACGAAAAATTTTGCTGTGGAAATTTTATCTGTCTACTGGACTACTTAAGTCAGGGTAACGAGATAAAAGACAGTCATATACTACTCGTAGAGCATTTCCAATTCGTCGCATGGTAGGTGTGACAAATATGTCGTTCACACATTCACACGTCTATGAAGATTATATAACCATAATTGTATATTATACGCATAGGAAATACTGTCATATCGGCTATTCCGTCCACGTTTTCATGGCGAATATATAATCCAAGTTGACGATAATTATCGGTCCTCGATAACCAGTAGCAATAAAATCGGATATTCGGCAATAAGTAAGTATCGACCGGTTTTTAAACTATGCATATTTCCCTTTAAATATGAAAACATATTGATATGAAGGGGATTCCTCTCCTCGATATCAGTATGTATCTCTTATATCAGTATATTGTCATATAAGCATATTCGACCAAAGAACCTTGGCCTGGACTGACACCAAACCAGCCAGAGAACCAATCCGATCCGTAGGATTGGCTGTGATCATAAAATCATGGGGTCGAGCTTATTGCTTGCAAAAAAATTATATTTTCTCTTTAAATGTAAGTTTGGAGATTTTTACCAATGAAATTAACGGAAATAAAATTATGCATTAGCGAAGGGACAAGGGGGAAGTAAAACACAGCAACAGGAAGACATAAATACTCAGAAAGGATTCCTAATTATCCCTGAATAATGAAAAGCCCAGTATAGAGAGTACAAGTATGTGAATACAAAATTATTTTTTCAGTCGGGATAAAAAGTATCCGTATAGCTTAATATAATCTTTCAATATATAATATTTATTATTTTTTAACACATAATCTTTAAAAAGTAGAGTATGCTCACGGAAGAATATAAAGATAAGAGGTTAAACAAAATTAAATTCTTCCCGATGTTGTGTTCCATGGCGAAGGCTTACGTAGGCTTCGACATAATGTCATATGTATATACATAACTGTTAAAATTATGGATACTAAAAAGTAGCATCAAATAGTGCACTGCACAGATTCTATAAAATGCAGTTGGTACTCAGAACCGGTGAAATTACCTTATTTTATTGCTTTTATGTTAAATATGTATCAACTTCAGAATGTAAAGCCTTCCTACAGAAACACAAATCTCTTGCTTTCAATGATTTAACCACTTTTCTGCGTCACGAAAAAGTTTCAAAGACGATTTTTAATTGCACCTGGGGCCGAAAAGATTTACCCTTCGTCAAGTATTTAAAGTAAAATTTTCGTTATATTTAATAAGCATACTAACAAATTAAAACTTTTAAGATCTTGCTCACGGAATATAAATATATATAACACCATATTTGTGAACAACGATTATTTTTCAGCAATGGAAGTACTTTACTTTTTACCTTATTCCCGGGAAATAGAGAGAGAAATAATAAAAGAGAGGCTACGGAATATCAATGAAATACAAAGTATAAAGACAACTTTAACACGATTTGTCCAATTATGACAATATAATAAAAAATTCAAACACGTCCATATTCGGGCGTGTTAATGGAAATTAACTGGCACGCGCGGCATATTTTGCCACTAATGTTATAACATAATCAAGTTAAGAAAACAAATTTTAAATCACATTTGTGCAAAAAGGTAAATATCTTTTTAGATTCAGTGCACAACAACATTTATTTAGAAGAATTTTAATATTTATTGATTATCCTACGTAAAAGAATAATTATGTGTAGATACGAGCTCCAATAAATCGGATTTCGACGCAAAAAATGTCTCCTTATTTTTAACATCTACATTAAAAAATTTTTAATTTAAAAAATTAAATAGCTTTCATTTATAAATAAATTAAATTGAAACGAACATAGTTTAATAAATTCTAGTGTATAGATGTCATTTAAATTTTTATCCCACATGATCCGAATTAAATATTAACGAAATTCGAGAAATGATGGAATATTGGCTTAGAGGGAATGCCTTACATCCCCTCTAATAATTCAAAGTGATTTACAGTAATTATTAAAAATCTCACTCAATTTAATGTATTTGAATTAATGATATATTTTAGAAGGCATTACTTTTATCTAATAAATTTCAGAAAAAAGCATCGTAAATACTAAAGTTTAGGTAATATTATGAAAACTAAAGAAATTATTGAAGATATCAGATAAATTCCACTTCCGTTGAATGCGTTCTGTAAAAACGGAATAATTCCATCATCAGAAAATATATTTTCAACATTTAGTTTGTATTTATTCTGATAAATTATTCTTGAGATGGGAATTGAGTGTCTAGCGTGTAAAAACCATCAGCTCATCCACAGTAAACACTGCTCTCCCTGTGTTAGTTGCATGAGCTAAAATTTAAAGGATAAGGTAAAAAAAGCTCAATAATATTTTTTCCAACTATACTTTTGCTCTTTTATGCATAAAAAAGATTAGAACATATTATGTTTGTAGCTAGTTTATGTAGTTTTAAGCTATATACCTATTAAAATATTAATCTGGGTTTTGATGGAGCTGTTTTGGAGTAGCTATTAAAGCTTTATTAACTTACATCCACTGAGGATGTAAGGTTCCTGATCTGATCGCATTATCAAATCATACGTTATTTCAATTCATCGCTATTCACTTTTATGGAAATTTATAATACGGTATAAGACAATTTAAACTTATTAATTGATGGGTAAAAACTTAATGAAAACGTATTAAATTTAAATTAGTATCCTTCCTTACATACAAATATGTGAATACTTTTTCAAATTAAATTAAATGTCGAAATTAAAACCTATTAAAATTTAAAATATTTGGCTATTATTTGATAATTTCGTGATTCATGATATCATTGTATAATCCCTTGTTTAAAAGAAATAGTCATTAATGACGACTGCATTGTAAGCCTTTTATCAATAAGCAAAATGACCATTAAATTAGGTAGTAAAGGGAGATAACCTAAAGGGTAACAATTTAGTACACGTTTGTGTAGTATAGACAAGACGAAAGTACGTACATTATTTTATTTCCTGGAAGTCATTGTTCATGGAGGAAGTTGCAAAGGCAGAGAACCACGTGAGCAATTATGATATTTTTTATACAAGAACTAAGAAGAACAGAAAATTATAATATTTTCTAAGTTAATGTTATTGTATTAATGCCAAGTGTACGTGCACAATATTTAGGGGACATTGGCTCCTTCTTAAGAGTTTAAACAATACTCGTTTCAATTTATGGTGATTTATTACTTTTATTTAAGCATAAATGTTACTAAATGCTTAATTCTGTAATAGAAAAACCGCAAATAATAATTAAATAAGGGTTCTGTTTAACTACATTTTTTAAATTTTAAATATAGGATCAAAAACGGAAGGATATATTAAAATGTAACATGTGGAAAAAAAAGAAGCAAATGAATAAATTGTCTAATATTAAACCGTCGTCATTATGTCATTAAAGCAAGTACTTAATTCGAGTGGATGTTACGTGTTAATATCGTCGTGAAATCTTTTGATTACTCTTCCAAAAAAGAGTGAAACTCCTTTCAGTCATTTAATTCAAGGGAATCCTACCGATATAAAGAGTTCGGGATATCTTTTGAATCATACTTCCCGTTTTTTTCCACTTGTCATAAGTGATAAGTCATAAGTGACACTTTACGACACGACCGCCACAGTTGTGCCCCAACATACGAGTACATTGCACTGCTCGAAAAGGAATTGCAAGCCCTGAGTTTTCCCACGCTTCAATTTCCCGTAGCACATGAAAAGTAGTATAACCCTTCCGATTACAGCCAAGAGGAAAGAGGCGTAGCAAAGCCACATACCTTCAAAATGACCTATCTATGAACAATTGTGCACCTATAATTAGTTTCATATAAGCAATTGCATTTCAAGGGAAAATAAATTAAAATATATTTTAAATTAAATCTCTATTCGACTACTTTCTCCAAAGGCTAACCCTTCATCTTTAACTATTTACCTAAATTTTTTTATTTATATTTTTTGGCAATAATAATAGTTATTAATTATATAAAATAATATAAAACTAACAATTTCAGACACGGAATTATGGTAGTATTAAATTTTGAGTTCTAGATAAACTGCTATTAAACTTATTAAACATTTTATTTTTTATCAAAAATACTAGATAAAATATATTTTATAATCTTATTGCAACATTAATTAGACGTTTTGGAGATTTGTACTAATATTTAAGCAATTTATTTGGACAAAAATTAAGATAAAAGTTTTTACTCGTATTAATACATTATTTATACATTTCTTAGCTAAAGCATTTATTGCCGCGCCGTGTAGTACCCAAGCTATCATTCCCCCGCTCCCCCCCACAGAACTATCAACTATTTTGGGAAACAATAAAAACCTGATATAAAATAAGGAAACTCTTGAACTTGAAACACATGAAACATTCGCTCGTCTATTAAATAGACGGTTAAGGGACATAGCATCGAAAAGGATATTGTCTCAATTTATCCACTACTTAAGCCAAAATGTACACCGGGCCGTCTTTACTCATTTGGATTTTTTCTTTTCTTTTTACTCTTTCCGGCTTCTTTAAATTATGGTGAAGTGTACTTCACATATGGTGATGCATCCACGAAAAAAATGCATTGACAGTAAAAACACTAATCAGCTGCTCTTCTCCAATAATCGATAGCAAAAACGTATTATGAAATGGTCGAAATAAAAGGCTGAGCTCGCTTGATGGCAAATAAAAACCTTTTACTGCATATGTACAATTTGTTTAATCTGTACAACCTAAAAAGAGATATGATAATTCACCTAATTTAAGAGCATGAATGCCACAAAAATACACAAAAGATTTTAGGAATTATTTGACACATTAAATTGTCACCATCAAGTATCTTTCACAATTTTTTTAATTCTTACGGCCGCATTCAACAATCCAGTATAATGGAGGAAATTCCTGTTAAACAAGGCAACAAAGTCGAATATATATTTAAAACTATGATTATCCGAATAAATATGCTTATGCCGCCTTAGTAATTAGTTGAAATTTAAATGAACTAACTGAAAAACGCAATAAAATTTTCCCAATCAGAAATAATTCAGAGTTAACACAGTAAAGATCTAAGGTTTTTATCACACACATCTAAAGGAAACACAGATATTTTGGCTTTCGGAACACGGAATAGGGCAATGGATACAAAAAGGGATGCGAGTTTTTGCAGAGGAGGCGTTCGCTCATTCCTTGGCTCGGCGTGGGATGCTGAGGGAGCGGGCGTTTGTTGGGGGATCGGGTGCGAACGTAGGGCAAGGAGAAGAACTGCTCCTCGCCACCAGAAATCCCCGTTTAAGGTTACGAGGGGTGGTCGATAACATTGAAATACATTTGATTCTTTTAAAGGTAATGCACCAGGAGATCCGAATTTCTAAGACTCGTCAAGCCAAGTTCCCTAATATTCCGTTTGAAGTTCCATTCCGTTCAGATATGTCAGGCAGTAAGGGCGGCGACCGAAAGAGCAAGTAAATATAATACGTACGACAATTGGATTTTATTTCAAGCGGTGCTTCTCAAGAAATTATAAAATAAGGAAAACCTGAACTAGCAATGATACGTTCGCTCGTTGGTTAACTAGACGGTGAGGAAACTTCATTTCATAGGTGATATTATCTCAACCATGCATTTAGCCAAGAAGAACACTAGCCCCTTTTCCTTTATTTGCCTTTCCCAGCTTCATTTAAGTATGCAAAACTGAATGTTGCATAAATTTCATGAAGTTAGAATTGATTCATTAATATAATTGATGAATCTTGAAATGCACTTTAAAAATAATTTTATTCTGAGCCCCGATCATCAATTTTTTTTCCCAACTAGTCGGAATTCAAAGCATTGTTTGAGAGAAAATTCCAATTTATAACATGTATCATCTTCAGGTTGGTTTGGTAGTTGGGAGTAGAGCTCATCCACTACTAAGCCCGTGAATGACGTGTGAAATTCACAGACCAAGGTATGGGCCCCAGTTCATTTCCCTGTACCACCCGTGATTTCCAAGGATGACCTAGCACCCGATAAATGGTACGCAGCTTGGGTGAATCTGAGTTTGTCAAGAGGCGTCACCCGGAATCGATCCCGGACCCTCCGGTTAGCAGCTCAGCGTTCTACCTACTGTACCACCGCACCCCTCGTTAGCCGCTGCTATAAGAAATTGATCTATATAAAACATGTTGTGATATTTTTTCCTTATGCTATCCTTTTAAGGAGAATACAAATGAGAAAAACGAGAATAGATTCCATCACAGAAGAAAAGCAAATGTTCAAAACTTTAGACTCTTTAAATCCAAATTTAACGCGTTAAGTTTAGGGTCCTGGAACAATATGCGTCATATAATGCACTCAAAACATTTTTCCAGCAATATCTTCACCAGTATTTATCTCTGGATCGTCCTTTTGCTCGGAAGTGGAACTTCTAATAAAGGTAACTCAGGGAGACACGATTATCCCGCGAGGTTTACGAAGGAGGTTTTAGTGGGCGACAAATGAAGGGAAAAAGAGAGTAGTTTGAGTTACAGAGACGGGTGTGCTATGCGCAGCTGTCGCATCGAGTAACGCAGGTTTGACGCTAACAATGACTGATCCACGGTAAAAAGGAGTCTCGTTTCTTGAGCTTCTTTTCAATTTTCCCCTAGTATCGCAGAAAAAGGAAACAGGACAGTTTAATAGCCATTTAGATTGAGCAATAAAACAAAACTTTGTCTCGGGAAGCCAAAGCTTAAGATGGCAGTGTATTAGAAAGTTGCCAATTATAAGCATAAAATACTTCAAAGGCGTTGCTTTGATGTTTCATTTACTATTCTTATACATAACACCAACGTAATGGAAATAACCTAATTTCATATTATTCGAAAGTGTGATAACTCACTTGAAGGCATGAACTAATCGTTTTGTGTCACTATTATTAATTTCCATTAACGTTTGATAGCAATATCACATACATATTAAACAGTGCTCTCTACCAATTCCTTGAATCGCTCCTTTCACAACCTACCTTCTTCTTAACTATGAAATCTCCTCACCGCACAATTTAACTCTTGGTGGCGAATATAGCAAGAAGAATAGATGCTACCGATTCAACTGAAAACTACATTGAAATTTGAAAATCCGGATCGTGAAGTTAAAATACCTTAGTGAAGTTGAATGTTAATATGTTATTTTTTCCTTGTTTTCAAACAGCTCCTGATTTTTTAGTAATATATGAATAACAAGTTAATGAGGGCTCGTGGTTAGCAAGCAGGATTTATAATAACGAAATAGAAAATAATATAAGTGAATATCTTTAGATATTTAAGAGATCTATGTTAGAGTGCACTATTTTATCCCATCCAGCAAGATTTGGCTTCGGCTTACTTAAATGAAAGTGCTCCAAAATTTGAGCATCATGCCCACACTGATTATACAAAACTGGTAACTCATATATATTACTTACATCAGGAGCAGGTATCACATTAGATAAAGAAACATTACAAAGCTTAGCTATTTTCTCTTTTTGACTATCGGTAATTTCTCTCTCACTGTGGCTTAATATAACATCTGGATGTAACCCTGCAGAATTTAATTCTCGAAATGAATGCTGCGTTGGTTTTGTTTTTGGTTCCTGTGCTGCAGCAAGATATGGCATTAAAGTTAGGTGTATAAGAATAACTATTTGTTTTCCTAATATATAATTAATTTTGCGAATAGCCTCTAAAAATGGTTGGCTTTCAATATCACCCACAGTTCCGCCTATTTCACATATTACAAAATCTAAACCTTCTGTACTATTAAAACTATTCTTGGTTAAAGACTGAATATCACTTTAACTCTCAAATAGTGTTTTCTTTAGGCCATACAGAGGGATCATCCGAGAATGTGTGAGAATAATACATGAAGACTAATTTGAGTATGGACTGCAAGAAAATCTATGTAATCTTTAGGAAATAAATTAGGGAGACAAATAAAAAATATTTCTGTGGGAAAGTAGGCTATTCATCGAAAAAGTAACAAATATGGCTTAGGGGTTCGATATCCTACAATGCACTCATTTATATGCAATTGGAGCCTCATTATAAAGGCAATGAGCTTTAGGAATATACCCCATTTTCTACGGCATTCTATATGCTTGAATAGGTGGAGTGATTCTCATGAATGGGGCGAAAATAGTCGAATACTCGGAGAGCAAATCAAGTCTCAGAAATACTGGACTGGAAAACATGCATGCATTAAGGCTACAACTTCCCCAGATATTTTTGCATTGCAATAAAGTAAATCGTCAAACCAAGCATTATAGAACTTTGTAGACATTACTTGATGCATAATAAATTAATTAAAGGCCCGCTTAAATCAATCTAAAAGTTTTATAATCATTGGAAATGGTTGTTAATAATTATATTTAAGAAATAACGTACCATATTACCCATTGCAAAAAGGGTAAATTCGCCTGGAACGATTTTGGATCTCCACGAGGACCATTCCATTGAAAACGAAAATATCAATCAATATTTGAGTAAAAAATGCGTACATACGTAGTTAGCAAATTATTTTTGGAGGCACGTCAAAAACGGGTGGCCAAATAAACATTTGAATTCTTTTATTCGCATAATACATAAGATTTGAAAACGTTCATACATGATAATCGCATAAAGGCTTTCAAAACTCACCTCCATTCAAATTCGAGGGAAAGCCTGGTCACGGCAATGGGGTCTCCGGGTCAATGGGAGATTGTTCAAGGTCGTTGAAAGGGACGAATGGTCGCAGTTTAGATTCACGTCATTCACTTTTTATCATTGGGTAAGACGAGATTACAACAGTAAGAAGTATTCTTATGGAAATATTATTATAGTATTAAGTACGGATTAAGGATATGATCTCGTGCCTAAAACTATATTTGTTTTCGTTTCTGTGGGCAAAAACTAAAGCCACTTTTCCGAAAAGCTATTTTTTTCATAATTTTTCGCTGAAAAAGCAAATTCGTTTCCATGAACGAACCAAACCTGGGCCATTCCCCAGAAAATATTGATTTTTCTTCGTTCTTTACTTATCCTTTTTTTAACATATTACGTTAATGCACATCCTCATCAAGAGCATCCCATGCCATACAACTTTGAAAATTGCAGTTGAGGAAACCACATTTCTTGATTTTTGGATTTTCCATACAATATATAACACAAAAAACTCGACCTAAACACACAACACAGCATTCTAAACCTAAACTACGTTTTGTTTGGAATGTGATACATTGATATAATATTTCATAAAAATGTCTTTTACTCGCCTGTATTCCGGGATATTACTCATGCCGATAACAGAAAAACTAAGCTAAAATATAAATATTTTTTTTTGTAGATTATTTCCGGTTTTACACACGTTCACTTAATTAACTTAATTTCACTTTATACTCTAAAGGTAAAAAATTACGACATGTGACGAAGATTTGATAAAATGTTCACAATAAATATATTCTTATTTGAAAATAATCTTTGGTGAATGCAATACATGAATCGTTTTAGAAAAATATATTTTGCAGAAAAAATGTGAATATTCTTAACGAGTTTATTCAAGTCACCATATTGCAATGAAGGACGGATTTAAATTAGAGGGCGAAACAAATGAAATAATTTGAAATACGAACAAGCTTCCTCACCATCATGTGTATATATATATATATATATATATAT
>LYUA01002318.1:188809-203932 GCA_002093875.1 Calopteryx splendens | reverse complement strand
TTGATGTGCACCATGAAAGAACTAATGATGTTATTTTCCTTTTGCTCTAAAGGGCTTGTACCCAAAGTAATTTAATAAATGTTCTATACAGGAAATTGAAGCCGGATCCTAGAATTTAGCAAATTTCACTCATATTATCAATCCAAACTAAAAGAAACCACACCAGCACGGCATAGAATGAAATTTGGAGAGTCCACCGTGTGTGACCTTTAGCAATGGCTATTATATGCTGTAAAGTTTAGTCCCATCGTCAAATACTTATGCTTAATTATCTGGACCTCCTTGAACCACTCTGGTTACATCATTCGTTTTTTTAATATTTTTAGCATTGTCTTCTTTTTTCCTCTCATCTCTCTAATCGTCCTCTTCACCATCAATTTGATGTTATTCCGAATTTGCATTATTTGTACCCACGTCATCTCCCGTCATGAGGTGTCACGTATTGAGCTTTAAAAAAGCCCGCCATTTACCCTTTGGCCACAAACCTCTATGAACCAAGAGGGAATGAGTGCTTTCCCAGAATGCTTGTATTCTCAGGGCTACCTCCGTCATAAAATACCCCGGATGCTTTGCTAACACGGATTTGCTTTTGGAGGTTTACGACCGATAATTCTTCATACTACTCTTATTGGAATAAACCTCTAATCCAATTGAAAAGCACATACTAATATCCCAATAATTAAATTAAAATATATAATTTTACAATATTGAATAGATTTAGCATATTTAAGAGGTTTTAATAGTTATATTAATCGATACACACGTATAAGCAATATTTTTTGGATACCCAGACCGAAGCAACTATTATATATCAATCAGTCCACAAATGGCATTTATCGAAATTTGTATAATATACCAATTGAATTTTAAAAAAAATTTCACTCTGATCAGAAATTTTTTAAAGTCAAGCATTCGATATTTTTGACGTGGAAAACATTTAACTATTCCGGGTGAAATGATTCTCAGATCCTCGGATGAAGATCCGTAATGGAAGCCTCACTCCTTTTCCTCGCTTCACAACTGAAATCTGGAGTCTGGGGGAGTTGAGGCGAGCGTTGGTGCATTCGCCTTCTCCTCCTTACCGTCTTCTCGTTCATCTAATTTTATTACTTCTCCGCAAGGCTTCATTCCCAGCCGTTCTTCCCGTCTGGAAAACTGTCCCCCCACGCTTCCTTACCTACGTGTCCCTTGCCTCACAATCCCGCCCCCTCACTCCCGCCTCCTCTCCCAATCCCTCTCTCCATCCCTCCTCGTTTTTTCCCTTTCTCTCCCCTTACTCTATATATCTCAGCTCGCTAATTCATCTTCCACTCCGCACCATATCTCCTCCGTATCCATTTCCTCCCGTCATAATTCTCTTATCAGCCAGTGGCCCTCCCCATTCCTTCCTCCCCTTCCTTCCTCCTATTACTTCCTCACGATATGTCCTCCCTCCCTCCGACCTCTTTCTCCCTTCCATCCTCCCGCTTTCCCTTCAGACCCTCTAAACACTTTCGCTAAATTAACCCGCGCGAGGGCACTATATCGCCCAGATATTTTTCTCCCCCATTACCGTTAACGTTCCCGACATACTCTCTTTAATTAATGTGGTGTTTACAAAATAGTAATAAAAAAGATGAATTTGTGCAACTCGTAGAGGGAGTAATGAATATGTTTTAATGATCCCTGCTGGATCCGTTTCTTCTCCTACCGGAGAAATCGTAAAATGCTACGAAAGAGACGACTAATTGAGAGAACTTTATTATCTTTAGAAAACGGGACACAATTATTTTAAAGACCGAGTGGAATCTGTACTAAATGATGTGGTGGATTAGCACGGTGACAATGAAAAATGATTTAACCTCGCGAACTATTGACGATTGGGGCATTATAGGCAATATACTCACCCAAGGGCCGTCGTGGTAAATATTAGCCTTTTCTCGAAGTTATGACCTCGTGCTGGCATCGTACACGTTTACGCGAAGACCTACAATTTTTTTCGCCATTGATGCATTTTTTTAAAATTCTAATCTCTTCATTCGGCTAAGATATTTCTCTAATAAAATCTGATCTTTGAAAAATTATGGTCCTTACCTACACATTTATGGAGATTTAACCGGGTATTCATCGAAAATGCAATTGCGTGAGGTTACGGGCCTTGAATGACTGCGGAAAACGAGCCAAAATTTAAGTATTATCTTCATTAAATCACATCACTCTTAACAATTAATTTAATTAAATTATTTAACTACAAGTTTTGCTTACCCGTAATTAGCAAACTTTTGATTCTCGATAGCAGTTAGAATTTTTCTTAAAAAGGCGTGCACATCATATTTTGATCTTTTTACTCCTAATGTTTTTGACCCGATGAAAATGAGGTCATTCTGGAACGTCGATGTACGGGGATTGGACGATGTTTTCGGACAGCTCCCCAGAATTTTGTATATGATTTAGAAAACTTATTGACTAGATTTGGTCATTGGGAACAGTAGAAGGTTAAAAGTTATAAGTATCAATGGATAAGAAATGGTAATATATTAACGAGGAAAACAGAATGACCCCGTAATTATCTTAAGATCTAATTTTCACCAATGTAAAGCTACAACTGCACTACGTAATTAATGTAACATTATTTTTTAACCTTATTATGTCACATACAAATATTTATCATTATCAAAAAGAATAGGTATTGTTTTTTTCATGGTCTTTCCGACTTCCATCGCCAAATCTGTTGCACCTTATCATTATTGTATCGCAATGTTTCCATTGTTTGCCATCCATTTGCTCCAATGTTGCGCCATCCTAAGAAAAATTTTATTACTGACTATAAAACTCTAAAATTGATGATGAATTTACATTGGTTCACGAAGTTGTTGCAAAGTCGAGTTTAAAAAAAACATTAAAATTTCAAAAGTTCAAAGGTAAATTATAGTAATATGCGGCTGCAACACAACAAAATAAATCCCATTGAAAGCCCCATATAATAATACTAAACGAAAATATGGTTTGATGATTGCGAAATAATTGAGAGAAATAATAACAGGATACAATCATGTTGCAAAATTTAACCACAGTTACAGAGCTAGAGGTGCGATTGTTTATGGCTTAGACAGTTATCCATGCATTAGATACAATCAAAGAACTGGCTACTGTATATTTAGTTAAGATAACTCCTGAAGTTAATTATACGTTGGCTCTAATGGTAATTGCAGTATGTGAACTTCATAAACACCCGATGGGCGTGTTCTTGAGAGAAATGCAAACTATACTGAATAAGTCCGGGGAACAAAAACCTTTGCTTATTGGCAATATGGATTTGTGCATTTTGCATTATACAGATTATACTTACGAATACCTAACTATACTACTAGGTATAGATTAGAACAAAATTTTACTATGCACACGAGAATCACTACATTTAGTGAAACAAGTATAGATCATGTCTTCTACGGGAGTAGATATGACATTGATTGCACAGGGAAAGCGATTGATTTATCACTGACTGATTGTTACCTAATTGTATGCGAACTAGTGACGGGCACAGATAGCTATAACTAACTCGCAAAAAAATAACTAAGGAAACAATGTACAAATTTAATTTAATTTTTAAAATAATATTTATTTAATTGCGATTTGGGTCGAGTGTGTCAACAAATTAATATATCTAAGGCTACTGCGATTGTCATTGATGGATTTAATCGTGGTAATGAGTGTGTCAGTATTATTCCTGGAAATAAAGCAAATTTAAAGATGATTAAGCCTTAGTATACTAGGAAAATATGCTACAGGATCTCTAAAAAGAAATTTAATCTACAAAAAAATGCGGAGACAAACATATGATGAAAATTATTGCATGAAACATTTTAGAAGTAACATTAATGACAATAAAAGGCTTTGGAGAATATTTCATCCCATATAACAAGAAAAATATAGAAAAAATAAAGAATGGTAGATAAAAATACTCCACAATCACATCCAGGGGTAATTGCGAAAGAATTCAACCGATTTTTTTACCTTATTTTTACCAATCTTACTAGCGGCTGAACTGAAGCTTAACTTCCAATTGTAGAACATGCGAAAATGAATGTAAACGATGGTTCACAAAAAATTCCAATATCAGAGAAAATACTCTTGACCCTACGAACGCTAAAAAAGTCACTAAAATAAATTTGAAAAAATGAAGTGCAGGAAATCGGTGGACGTTGAAAATATTCCTGTAAAAGCAGTAAATGAAAATATTGCACACGTAATTGCATATATTGCTGGTTTAATCATGCAAAACTGGTGATGTTCCAGAGCTGTTATAAACTAATATTGTTATCCTTATTTTCAAGAAAGGCGATCATGAGAATATTGACAATAACAGACCAATTTCTTTAATACCTATTATTTATAAAAATATTAGAAAAATGTCAAATATTAGTTTATTAAAAGTTCTACGTGATCTATTTTTAAATAAAAAAGTCTGGATTTTTTTAAAAGGAAAATGCATATATATGAAGATGCATTTTTATATTTTTTTGGTAGGTACATGAAGGATTTAATGGTAAAAATAAAGATTCAGGTTAATTAAACGATATTTCTTAAGCATTTGACTTGTAGACCATAACCTTTTCTTAGATAAATAATGAAAAATGGAATCAGATGAGTTGCAAATAATTGGCTTCGAAGTTACGTTACTGGAATAAAAGTATGTAAAAATAAATGAATATTATAGCCTGACGCAGAGAACGAGTGACCTGAATACACAGAAATTTAATTTGGAGAACAATTAAATATTTATGCATCAACGTAATTCATCGGCTCTATCTAAAAAAACCCCGAATGAATGAAGTAAAGGAAAAAATCTTCCATCAAGTTTGGAATATATTTGGCGCAATAATTTTGAATAAAAAGGCAGGGATTCTTTAAATGTGGACGACAAGAATTAGTGGAAGAATTTTGAAACTTAAATTGAAAAATCATCAGCGCTGGTAAAAACAAGAGAAAGTTAAAAGAATAGCGCAGAAAATTAAGCTTTTCTATCGGCAAAAAAGAATCTCGGATTGAAAACTCATGGTGATTACATTTTTAAGGAAAAAAAGTTCCTTTTTTATGTTTCAGGTAAAGACTTGAGACACTGAAAGTTTGTTAGCTGCCATTTAAACCAGCTGACGCACGTTACACAGTGTCGACATAATACACGGCCCGAGAGAACCCGAAATTTCCATTCTTACAATTAGTAATATCCAATCAGTCCCATCAATGCTGGAAAGCGAGAACCCTGGAATAATCTGACATTTCAAAATAAATGAATACACGTTTTATTTAAGCCAGGTAACGGGCCAAGTATAAAAGTCTAACTGTCACAATTATTGCGAAAGCAAACTTAGGGTCGTCACAAATAACTTCATCATCTTCTACAAGCATAGATATTTAAATTAAGCTACGAATCTTTTTCTCCATTATTTAGCAGTATGCAGATGGTAAATTGAATGACAAGCCGTAGATAACTTTAGTAGTATGAATAGGCAAAAAAATTTTCAATTAAGCCAGATGAATAAACAACGACTGTGCCCGATTTTTTTCTTTTCTCATCGAAATGTTTTTAATGAAATAAAGTTTTCTTTAAAATATGATGGATATGCCAGCGATGTAATTTTAAAAACTTTTTCTGTTAAGTTAAAATGCAATATTTAAAAAAAATCAACCATAGGAAAACGATAGTTTTGATCGATCGATACACGACGAGGAAATCGATAGTTTTGATCTTCGTTTGGCTTGAACAATCATGTCTAAATTAATAATTGCTTTCATGTGAATATGTTACGAAGGGGTGCTAAGTAAGATTGAGGGATGGAGGAATTCGTTTTGCGGGAAAGAAGGCGGAAAAAGTGGACGCAGGAAATATTCACAGTAAGAGGGGGGAATATTCCGATGGAGCTGGTAAGCCGGAAAGAGAGCTGGAGAACTGTGCATGGGAAATAGAATACAGACTGGAACGAAGTTCGAAACGATGTGTCATAATTCGCAAGTACCGCCCATGAACTGCCTCTTATGTTCTAGACTACCAATGACAATGAATGAACATACATGCCGTTGATGAAACTTAGCCTAGACAACAATCGTAGAGATAACGAGAGAGGGAATCATATTGATATGAATTTAAAAGACGAAGAAATATACCCATTTCTTAAGAAGAAGCTTATTCTTTTAAACTGTACTTTCACACCATTTTCTCTTGAGCCGGAAAATGAAAAAAAATCCAATGCCACCACGCCTAATATTTTGATACTGAACTCATATCACTTTCAATTTTCACATTCACCCCACGATCGCTACTGACTCTGAAATTATTTTCCACAGGAATTCTCGGAGACCGGATTAATTAGGTCGCTGTAAATCAGCTCCGGATAGCAAGCTAATCTTCTATCATAAGTACGTGTTAGATCGAAATCATCATCGATTATTACTCCTAGTCGACGTGCGGACCCTTGGAAAACAAAAAGATCACAGCGATGAAGCGTTTTTAAATTTTCAATGCAAATATCGAATAGCTCCTTTATATTATAAGAAATATAAAGGATTTCGCTTTTATTGATACCCGGAAGTTTTCAGACTGAGATAATATGCATCATAATACCTATGGTAGGTATTTGTTGTTGGAATATTGAAAGTTAAATAGTGCAAAAATTTAAAATTAAAAGTGCAATAGTGCATACATATAAAATATGATAAATTTTAAATGGTTTACATTAAATTCTCTCAGTTTTTTGTAACATCGATGATTTTAATGAACATTTATATATTTACGGGTAATGTTTTCCATAATCGACTGAAAATCGATATTTACAGACAAATGTACAACTTAATTCCCTCTTAAAGAGGAATTCTCACTTTAAATGCTACAAGGGGGGTACCGAATAATAAGAGTTAACGATCACTTATTCTTGCTCATTGTAGGGCGAGAAGATAAAATGGAATCAATCCGGGATGGGTGAGTATAATGTAGAGGAACTGAAACGAAAGCCGATTATTGACATAATCTGAGGCCCGAAGGCATTTGACAGCTATTATGGGCATTACTATATCGCAGTATAGATATGACAAAAAAGAAAGTTGCCGGATTATAGACTTTCACTGCACTTCTTCATTCCATTATTCCCTCCAGTTTTCATTCCAGTCACACAACGAGAGTCCCCGGCTGCTCTCTTTATCTTCACGCAAAAAAATCGCTACCTTTTATTCCCTTACTCCCCATTCTCTTCGCCGGCAAGCCGTTCCCACGGCCGCTAAACCCATAATCCCATCGCTCCGTTCCTAAAATGCACCACGGGGCACACACGATTCCATAATTTTTTCTGGCGTCCGCCACTGCTCAAAAACTTCATAAAAAATACTAACGCACCCCGAATTTGCACGAGCCCGTGTCGTGGCATCCTCGGGAGGGCGAATGACGCCTCACGGGGCGGAAGCGTGAGGGGTGAGGGGAGGGGGAGGGAAGGTGAGGGGCAACGACGCCTGGAATCGACGATACATTTGTAGCTTTCGCAAATATAAACTGTGCGTCACGAAACGAGACCTGAAGCATTTCCGTTTATGGGGACCATAAAACTCACCAAGTCATGCGCGCCCTCTAGCTAAAAGATGAGTACCTGCAGTACATTCTCAATTATCCCAAGTCCCGATTTTCTGAGTATCTGTATTATGCGACCTACGAATTTACATCTCTGAATATGATTTGAAAAAAGATGGCGTTTGAAATACATTGTTGTGGCTACAGCAAGCCAAATCAACTCAAACGAGCGAGTAACGGAATTCGGAAGTGATCACTGAAAGTGAGAATTGCCATTACACAAATGGGATATTTTTTGTAACTGATATATTTTGTTGGCTAAAGCACTATTTTCGAAGTTAGCCGTTTTAATATAAATTTAGGTTGTACAACTTCAAGGCATTCAAGTATCTTATCATTGCCATAATTTAAATTCACCCTCCTGTATTTTCCAAGTTTTTTACAATTCGAATCGGCCTTAGTCCGCATTATCTCAGAAAATCGTGACTCTTGATTTTAAAATGCGTCTACAATAACTTTCAAATAATTAATTCCAAAATAAAACAGTGTGACCAATATGACAGTGTAAATTACTATGATTATCTGCCAATGAAATAACAGTTTTCGGCAACACTTTTCCTTCAGAAAAATGGACACTTTTCATCTTTGATGTGAAGTGGAACATTTTTTTTATCTTACGTCACTTGAGGTGGGTTACGAATTGGTGTTCTGTGGTGGAGAGTGCGGGAATATGGCGTTTTTTTAAGACTTTGAAAACATAGTTAACATTTTCAGCGCGAATTCCTGGATTTCAGGTCTTGCCGTGTTCTATTTTGAGACGGATAAATGGAATTCCAGTCATCGGTATACGCCTCATTTTAACGGTCCATGTGACGACCCACGTCCCCATTTGGCTCCTGGCAGCCAATACTCCCCGACATCTCTTAGGATCCAATCTTCATCTCAGCGCTGTCAGTTTTGTATTGTACCTCCAACAGTGGTAATTATTGCTTCCTTAGCAATGTCCTCCCTTTGAGGTTAGTGCCCTCTGTCTTCGTCGATTTATGTCTCATTTAATTAATTTTATATATTTAGCCATTATTTGAATTTATTTTACTATACGGTGAATGCGAAACAAACAATTTATACGGTGGGGTACTTCTATTTATCGCACTGATTGGCAGGAAATAAGGTCTTCATTACATTCCTACCTCGGTCACCAACTTTGAGTATCCAACATAACTGTGGAAGTTTCATAAGCTTTGCTATTTTTAAAATGAGCTGTAACCAAAGTAAAAATGAAAAAAATAATAATGCAAAATCCATTGCCACACGTCTGGACAATCTGGAAAATGGATATTTCCTGGGTTTAGAAAATGTTTGAAAGGCCTGGAAATACCCTGCTGAATTACAAAAATGTCCTGAAATTTTTTGAACGATTACGGTAACTAATTTTTTTTGTTTTTCTACCGGCAAATAAGCTTTGAATGGAAAACAAACTACCGGCAAATAAGCTATGAAATACCATAGCGGAGCACGCTTCTTATTCTGTGAGATAGAATGCTCTTACTTTTACTTTCAATTTCAGATTTTTCAGCTGATGAAAAACTAAAATAAGGACTTTTTTCCCAACATAAATTTTGATTTCAGTTTTTTTTGTCTCAAAGTGTTTTTTTTTCATCATTCAATGTTTCGCATTACGCAAAGAAACGTTTCTCCATTTAAAAAGGAATATTACCGTTTATTTTTTATGAAGAAAATATTCCTTAGTAGAATGTTGACTTTATTTTACAAAATATAATATTTTTATTTTAGTTTTATGAGCCTATTCACGGTACGAATTGCGGACAAAAAATTCTGGGAAAATCGCAAATTTTGGTTTGGAAAACCTGGAAATGCCATCAAATTTTGAGCATACATTTTTGTGGCCACCCTGAAAATGACCGCAGGAATAAAAGCCAAAGAATTTCCAAAAAATACAAGACAAGATGCTTTCTAGTTTGATAGAGCTAAAATGTAATACCAACGTAAAAATTGGCGGTGGGTACCAATTACTATGAGAAAAGTCAGCTAAGTCACTTACTAAACATTAACGACTTTAACGAACTAAATAATTCCGTTAAATACCCAAAAAAAATTCCCATTCCAGAAATACTTATAATATTCAAGGTATTCATGTAGAATGGTGCACCATCTTTTAACTATCTCCACAATTGGTCTTCAAGAAGTAAGTGAAGCCTCCAAGTGTTGCATTTTTTTATGCTCTTTTTCCTATCTCCCCCTCCCCCAAATTCTTCTCCTCATATTTTACTCTTCCTTCCTTTATTTTGCCGTTCATCATTACCCGTTGAATACACTTTATAAATAATGGATATTGAGAAAATTTCCATATTTCTACTAGAGTTTTTCGTAGAAACAAAGGCTGCATAGATCTCTAAGCGACATATCGCATTGTTAATCAAATATATAGGTATTGGCATGAATATGAAAAGGTTTAAGACAACCGTGACATAAAAAGTACACTATTTTTTTATTTATTTCGTCTCAGAGCTGTATTATTGCATATTGTCTTACGACCTGTAAAATATTTTAATTCGGTATTCAACCATTTATGGATTTCCCAAGAAAGTTATAAAGCAAATGGGAAACTCTTTGAGAGGATGCTCAATTGATATTGTGACCGTGTAAGCTTTAGTTTGGAATCTACTAAAATTGACAATGACCAAAAGTGCCAATGACTCAATATTGGATCCCTTGATACACAAACTAATTTGAGCCTCTTTTTTACCAAGCACGGAAAAATTCGCAACATGCCTCTGTTTTGTAGAATTATTCTAGGGTTGGCACCTCTATGTTCTGGATCATTGATCACAAGGTTCGAATTACATAAGGGATATGTTTATACCCTCATTTCCCTGTAATACACTTAATTAACTAGCAATTGGGAATTTCTAAATACTAAAACATATTTAAAAAATCAAATTATACACAAAAGAAAAAATGTATCACTGATTGAGACAGCAAAATTCAGCATGCATACATCTTTGAATTCATGACAAGGCAATAATAACATCGCGAGACCAGATACATATTAAAACTCTTAAGGTGTCAGACGCAAAGAGTAAAAAAATGAAAAAAAACTAAGTATCTTGGGAAAATATCGCAACTGATTACTACATATATAAAATTATATCTACAGCCGATTCGAATCTTGCATTAATAAATTTAGCAAAAGGCATTAACTAACACAAAATTGAGCATCGCTTTCATATGCATAAGAATATGGAAGTATGGGAGGATAAAACACCCAGCATATTTGATACCGTTTTTATTTAATTTCCTTTCAAACCCAAGGTCGTACTACTGTCTCCAAAATACTCTTAATTATGCCCTATTATTATTCTGAAATTTTAACTAGGTAAAATATATTGGGTGTTGTCAGGCGTCACACTTGGATGTGATCCACGGGAAACTTTTAAAAAATATATTTTGGTGAGAATACTGAAAAATATGTTGCAATGAATGCTCATTCTTTCTGGCAATTCGAGTAATCCGGATGCCCATGCTTTTCGATTGTCCTGACCAATCAATTTCATTCGCTGGAAAGTCGGTTTCAACGGGTGATTCCTTATATATTCGCCACTCATTTCCCCCATTCTTCAACTGCGTCCAAGACATAAATGCAGCAAAAAATAAATGATGAATGACTTTTCCCAGTATCGTAATCGTGGAGAGATAAAGAAGAAATATCGGTCGGAGCCCACGAGATCTGTATCGTAGCGACGAGGGATCAAGGGGTGGGAAAACCACATGGAATTTGAGTAGCAAGAAGAGACGGGGCTAGAGGCTATAATGGGTCACTGTGGAGGGGTAGAGGAAGGCGATAAAGTAAGGAATTCAAGGCTGAAAGGTGGAGGGAGAGTGGGGAATGGGGTGCGTGGAGAAAATTCGATGACCAGTTAAGAATGCTAAGAATGAGAGGAAAAACGCATTAAACCGATTGGTGAACAAAAACTCTTCATTGTTATCTAGAAATATTTTGGTATTACTTGCAAGGATTTAGGGAAAATAAATGCAATCGAGTAAGAAGACCTCCTTAAAACAAACTTGGCCTTAAAAATAGTTTAAATTATATATTGCAAAGAGATATGATAAGAGACTTTTCAAAATTTTTAAAAGGATGCTCCTTGAATTAAAAAAAATACAATATGCAGGGAGCAAACCGTTCGCAAATGATTAATTCCATCTTATTTCGCTTATTCTGAGCTTTATATTAGCAATAAATAGCATTTGGTAGTAATGAAAATAACATTAGCAATAGGTGTTTAGTGCCTCTAAAATATATTACTATTACATTACATTTAAGTGCACATGTATATTGTAAATTAAATGCAGGTTTCAAAAAGATAACCTAGTAATAGTAAATTCATGTCACACCGTACTGAGTTTGAATAATACATGAAATAGTATTTGATAATGGATGATTTAAAATAATAAATATATGAGGAAATGGAAGAAGATTGGATTGATATGGGATAGGATTGTGAAATAGTTAATGGTCATGGGGGAGGTAAGTCTCATCCCAAGGGTAGGATTCACTTTCAGAATTCAATTCGGAATACCCTTACTAACCAGGTGAACACGAGCTGGCGCTCACGAAATTCAATCTGGAGGGCACTTGGCGAAAGATTCTCCAGGATGGAGACGGCGAAACAGGTCGTCTAATATCTTGCCGCAGGAGGGGGTGCGAAAGGGAATTTGTGTGTGCGCATTTTACGGAAAAATGCGGTCCCTGATAATTTGAATATTAAACTAGATATTTCATTCTCTGATGTAGGACTGAGGAATAGTTTATAGAAAAATAGTATATCCTGTACGCCTCCGTCATCTTGTTAACGAAATATATAGTACGCTAGTAAATGAAAATGAACTCCGACAGAGGAAAGGTAGGCTAAGGGAGATTTAAGAGAGTAGATAATAAGGTATCGATGAAGCTCCGAATTTTTTGTGTTGATGTCGAATCCTATTCTAGGCATGGCAAGACGCCAAGTTCACGGTAAAATGCTAATTTTCCGGCGAGCGGTGCTGTTCCTTTGCGTGTCAAACTAAACTATGAATTGCGAACTATAATAGGTTCAGAGAATGAAAGTTACATAATTTATCTTTTATTCGCTAACGGCCCCAAACTTCTTGAATAGCTCGAGAATTTAAAAGTATCATGATGCTAAAGAGAAATCTAGAGAACGCACTTGCTAAATCAAATTCTCTGAAAAAAATTAAACGCTTGGGAGTACCATTTTCCTTCACTGTGGCAAATATATTAAATGAAAATAAAATACCTAGATTGATAATGGTAGGTAAAGCTCTCCACCGATACCATAAAGTAGAAATAAGAGTTGAATAACTTCTGAGGACAGCCTAAATTTTGAACACGCCAGTTCAAATTGACAGATAAATGATTTTGCGAAAATTGTATATAGGCGCCCCTAGTATTAAAAAAATACTATAAGCAGGGAGCAAACCGTTTGAAAATGACGCTTTTCATCTGAAAGACGATTGTATATAATATACATTGCATTAGTTTCTTCTGTATCTGATATTCACTATCTAAACCTGTCCCCGAGAACTATTATCAATAGCTTTTGGTATACTTTACATTAAGCATTTAAAGTATGAAATTATACATGAAAAGTTAACCAAGTACAAAAAAGTAAAACTTCATTAAAAAATGAGTTTTTCTAAAGAAGTGGGACAATAGCACACGAATATAACTAGGTGTAATTTTCAGAAAATGCTTTGTGCCAATCATTTGTGGTCTTCGAAAAAATTATGATGCGAAGGGATTTATATTTACATCGCGCTATAAATTTGAACTTACGCCAAAATCAAAATTAAAATCCGTAGAGAGTAAAATTAAAGAATTCGGAAGTCCCTCTCTTAATCACCAAAATTTAATCTAAAGGAATACGGAGCCGTTATGGTTGAATTAAAAATTCTCAGGGGGGAGGGTTATTGAAAGTTTTCAAGGAATGGCTTATGCATAAATACATATTTTTCCAACAAGTTTAAAGTAATTTTATTTAATTAAAACATTTTATAATATAATTCATTCCATTCTCTATGACAATGAAAGTAATGATGTTCTCTGAAAGTTTGCTACCGCAGGATGTAGGTTTATGCGATGATTTCAATGTAAAAATGATCCTAGATTCCACGTAGTTGATAGAAATCCGCATGACTGAAAATTTTATTTCCTCGATTCCTTCAAAAATCATTCTATCCGAAGAGGCTTGAACAGAAACCCTGAAGTTCCCGTACTTAACTTGATTTGGCTCAAACTATCGTCTGCAAGTAGCTTTATTCCGCTGTGTGCCTCCCTATCCAACACATTTTTTTCTCAAGTAAATTTAACTAGGTCATGGATAGTGCAGTAACTAACCATGTGCCTGAACCTTGGTATTTTATTAGTTTTGCTCGATGCCTTTAGAGTAAAAGGTCACTCACTGATTTCTTCATGAGTAAACTCAGTCTAAATATTCCCGTTTTCTCCATCCCTAAATATTTAGTCGTTTAGAGTATTTAATGGAAAATAATTTATGTTATTACACATTTGCGATCCATATCTTCTAAAACTGATAAAAGAAAATGAAATTCAATGATTATCTCTATCAATTTATAGCATTCATTCTAAAAAATCCGGAGAAGAAGAACTAGACTTTCGAATAGGAATCCACATGTCATGATGGGTAGTATCCTCTGACTAAGTTCAAATAGATTATCACTCAAGTAAAAAACGGATGAAAATATCTCCTTCTTCACAAAAGAGAAAAAGTCATCATGTTGATCCAAAAATCTGTAACCGAAATTATCGCAAGGTTCTTTGGATTTTGAAAACCTGTCAAATTCGGAAAGGAAGGCCCATTACGTGGTAGCATCTAGACGCAAAACGCTCCCGTAGCATAAAGGATCCTTGGGAGGATTAATGTTGGCTACGTTTCCTGCATTAACGCGCCTTGTTATTAATGGTAATCTACTGGTTAAAGCAGGTTTCTGATGGACACACTTCTACAATAACCCTTTCTTGATTTCCCGTACACCATCTGCGACCCTTCATCCTATCCTAAATGCATAGGCCTCCCTTACCATTTCTTTCACGCTTACGTTGAAAAGTACGGGTTATCACGGAGTCCCTGTGTAGTCTGAAACATATACTTACGGGTTTTAGATAAGTCTCCTATCCCTCCAGTCTACTCCTATATTCTGCAATTATGTCATTAGGCACCTTAGGCAACGATCTAAATAAAATACTGCTGAAAACGATGAAATGAAGTGTGGTTTTGTACCGCTGGGAAACTGGTCGTTGAGGCAACATAAGAAGGTTATTTTGGAGGCTTTTGAGAAGTGGGTGTGGAGAAGGATGGAAAAGGTGAAATGTACGGAAATCGAACGAAGAACTTTTGGGAATGGTAGGGGAGGAGAGATGGCTCTTAGGAGAAATTCAAAGAAGGTAGGAAAAGTGAGTGCAGGGCGTCCTGGCAATGGATTGCTGAAAAATGCGATAAAGAGAGTAGAATGTTGGGTAAGCGAGGGAGAGGGAGGAAAAGATTAGG
>LYUA01002318.1:165001-184653 GCA_002093875.1 Calopteryx splendens | reverse complement strand
TTAATATCATTTTCGTGCCTCTCTTATGTATATATTATTTTGTAACTGGGAGAGCGTAATTTTCTTTTCAATGAACAAATTGTGTATGAACCTAAAGTCCCTGGGACTAAGTTCTTGAAACAAATAAATTCAATTCAATTCAAGTCAATTCCTTCTCTCCTGTTAGCACTTACCCTTTCCCCGTTCCCTTAAACCCCACCTAGATGCCCACAAATCGTGCTAAACATAGTTTTTTTTAAACAGTGACATACTCAACTCTTTTCCATCAATCACCATCCAAAGCATATATGAATAGTTTTCTCAGTCCAAAAGAACCGATGACACTCAAGATAGTCATCCAGAACTGCGCAAAATCCTTCATATGCATTCAGAACTGGTGTCGAAATGGTGTTCATTGGTGCCCTTCGAGCCCTTGTTTTCTTCTCTTTCTCACCTTGCATCTCATTCCTCTCTTATTTTACTCATTTCTTTTATTTCCTCCTTATTTTTTAATCTTTAAATGGCCATGAACAAAACCCCATGTAGTTTTTCATTAGTTAATTTATGCAATAACCTCTGTATAAAATATTAAACTTCAGGAAATAAAATTTATTATATATAAGGATAATAATGAAAGAAATGCAATTAAAAAAAGAACTGTAGAATAATTGACGAAAATTTAATATACATTAAACTACCCGTCCCGAAGAATAAAATTATTTTAAAATATCAAAGAAAAGGTTCTCTCAGCTAGATGGCATCTTACTATCCCATGCCTACTATATAACTAGGGTTGAACATTTCCAATGTCTCAGATGAGTAAATCCCATATTGAAAACTTAAAATCAAAGAATATTTAGTAACATATTTCACTGAGTATATGGAAAAATAATATGCGAAATTTTTATTTGATCTAAATTATAGGGTCATTGATTTTTATACCAGAAGTCGACGCACTAGATTTCCAACCATCATCGAATTATCTTAAGGCTGAACTAAAATGAGTAGATCTCTTACCTTGATCGATGAGAAGGGTCCATACACAGAGTCCATCACAATAGCTCCTCCACACTCATGGGCAATGCAGCTGAGACGCGCGGTGCTCCTCGCTATCCCGTGTCGTTCTTTACTTCTGGAGTGAGTTTCCTACTTCGTGGGTGTCATGCACCTATGAATGCATTAAAAGTAAAAAAAATGAATCCAACGGTATGCCAAGCGAAATTCGTATTGATAAGTTCATTCAAGCGAGAATAGAATACAGTTAGAAGAGACAAGATAAATAAAAAATGGAAAATGGCAAGTGGTATAAAGATGTAGTCCCTCACACGATATGCCAAAAAATATCTATCAGTTTTCATTATAAAATTATTATTATAACTATGGAGAATATTGATATCTGGTCATTGACATCCATTCATTACCATGTAGTCATTGCTATCTTGGAGGAAAAATAATGTTTCCCTTCTCGAGGATATTCGCAAATTACGACAAATATAAAATCTCATGTCTGAGGGAAACGCAATCAACTACAAAATCCCAAATCGAATTTCAAAAATTATTTTACTCCAAAATCGATTTTTTAAATTGATAGTCAATTTCAGAAATTTAACTATTCAATAAAGCGAAAATAATTCTGACCAGAAGAAAACCGAGAAACCAGTGCCGCATTTATCGTCCATTCTAGAGCTCCCATGTAATATTTTCTCGTTAAAAATAGTTATTGTCTTCGTAGCGTAAAATTTTTTCAATGGCGAGGAAAAATGAAGACGTGCGCAATATCCGCTGAATTCCAGTTCATTTAAGCGAAGCCGCTTGAATCTTCTTCGAGGGAGATGAGAGCGCACTCTGGCTTCTCTTCCCCTCGTACAATTTCTTTAAATGGACCGTAAAGTCGTGGTTTGAGGACGTGACTGGCAATCCTGAGGAAGATCTCCCGACTGAGCCCCGCTGAGCATTTCCGTATTCCTTTCTAAGGGAGTGACACCCAAATCATATGCAACGTATATTCTGGAGAAATGATTACGGCAAGCATGCCGTGAGCCATTTGTTAATTTTTACACTATCTAGGAAAAGATTTGCATTTTCTTTTTAACTTCAAGCAATCACACATTTATCAAACTTCATGCAAAGGATTCTGTCAATTATTCCGAGGTATAGCTTATCGGAACGGTGTTATTGCTTCCTAATTTAAATTAAATTCTATCTTAAAAGATTAAATGAAATTATCGCAAGATATCAGTAAAGGATAGAATATTACTGAAAAATACGTATAATTTATTCTATGGAAAATGTTTTATTATACAATTTTCCCAATGATCGGCCTATACCCGGTTAGGACTAGGTGATGGCTGAGCACAGTTTGAGGCAACACACTAAATACATATTGCTTGTCGATGTAATACATATTTTACACCAATGTGATCACATTTAATAGTTCATTCATTCACAACTATGTGCTTCTTAAGTCAGTCAACGCCATTTTTCTCCAGTTTTTCCTTCACTGCATCTCACCCTTCCACATGCTCTATCCTCCTTTATAATGCAATACCTACATTTAATGCAACATCTTCAAAATTACGTAATAAATCCTGCAGGTGGTTTAGAGTATCTCGTGCCAATAAATTCAGAGACGTGTTCTCTTCTAAAATTTCTATCTAAAATCTAGATAAAATCCAAATCGAAGGTACCAAGAAATGAATAAATTATTCTACGAGACTTAAATTATGCTATGCTCGTATTCATATGCACAAAAATAATACATTTTAAATTAAATCAAAACACAATAACTTTCCCAAAAGTGTGTGAACGTGAATAGATACAGATGAAACCTATCTTCACGTTTCTTAGAAGGGAATCATATTATCATTTCTAATATACCTACATTACACAGTTCAGTTAAAATATAATTCCAATAGAACGTGAAAATATTGTCAATTCTTGTCTGATGTGATAATTTTGCATTTTTTGGCTATTAAATATATTATAAGTACTCTAAATTCCCAAGTATAACGCGCAATCATGCATAATGCGTAGGTAAATCTTCGCCTGTTTTCCACGTCTCCAAAATTTATAGTATAATGCGCACTCATGTATTACACGCAGAACTCCGGACCATAGAATTCACATTCTCGCGAACCATGAAATTTGATTTTTTTTAACTAGGCAGAGGAAAATCCGAAGCAATTATGGATAGGAAAACCCAAGGCATGGAGAAGTGGAGGTTGGGAAGATGAGTTCAACGAACAAAGCATGGAATAATGCAATGTCCAGCAGCTATTCAAAGGATCTTTGAGTGCTCTTTACGCACACATTGTAGGTGTGTAAATCCAATAGGCACGATGAAATGCAATAAGCTGAAAACATGCTTAACTAAGGTGTAGGGAAAAGGGAAGGGCTCATTTTTTAAACCGAAATCGTTACTTGTATTCAATTCAGCACGACCAAACATAGCAAACGAATCCAGAGAGTTACTGAAAAAAGCATTCCAATATTGCAGTAATTCCTAGAGGTCTAACAAAAAGCTGCAGGCATTGGACATCTCCGTAAATATATCCTTTAAATGAAAAATGCGGAGGCTATGGGAAAAGTGGATGATAGACGGTTTCCACATATTTACGAAATCTGGAAGCATGCAGCGAGCTGCTTACGCTGACATCTGTAAGTGGATTGTAGAAAGTTCGGCTAGTGCACTCGTAAATACATATTCAATTGTTTCAGGGCTTCAGGAATTAATTACCGGGATATTGATAGGATGAATGTAGGGTAACGTGGATCATCATCTGACGACAGCGATGCTTTCCTTCAAGAAATTTACAGGGTACATTGGATGATTGCGATATTAAATGTGATAGTAAGTCATAAGAAAATATTGAATTTTTTAATTCATAATCAAATAGGAATAATTTATTTTGATGAATACATAATATTTTATTCATATGAACGATTTGGAATCGTTATCGTATTACAAAATATAGTGGGTAGGTAATTTCATGCATTTTTGTAAATTATTAACTTCCAATATGGTCTATTTGTTTTGATTTGAATAATGGTAATCTAAAACTAGATTTTGAATCTCTAATGACCAAAATGGATGGTATTTTATGCCAAGAAATATATATAAAAAATTAGTCTAGCAATAAAAACAATGAGATATTGATAGGTTTCAGAAATATCATCATTTTAATATTTTAGTATTTAAATGCTTGAAGTTATTTTTTATGGAGCAGTAATTATTATGTATATTACGCGCAATCATTCACCTTATCTATAACGCGCACCAAATAACTCGGAAATATTTCCAAAAAAACCTTGCATAACGCGCGCGTTATGCTTGATAATTTAGGTGCTTGGTTAAAGCAAATAAATAGGTTGTGACTATTTTTTGAGATAACTTTATAAGCTGATATTCAACAACTGGTAAGTAATTATCGTAATAATAAAAATTACCATAACCCTAGATTTGGGAGAGAGGTTTACAGCATCAATTTAAGTTTTTACTTGCCTGGTCATTACTCCACATTGAAGCAAAATGTCCTCATTTTCATTGAAGCATAAGCATATAGGTAATATATAAATATAAAACACACTAAAAAATTATTATCCTTAGGACTCCCGCACATCACGACAGTAAGATTTAATATTTTACGCATTACACGCTTTGATTTGAAACATTTAAAATAAATGATTCTCCTGCGTTTTTACTTTGTCGATAAAAACAAATAACAAGAAAACTAGCTTTTTTTAAGTCCTAATCATTAGCTCTTTTGTTTTAAAAAAAATTTAGAGCTTATAGTTTTCAAACACTCTTAGAATTAATATATTGTAACTAAGAAAAAGGCTAATGCTTTTTAGAATTCATCATTACGGAATGAGAAACAAAGATCTGACAGAGGTGGAAAAAAAGTCTACACCCACTGTAGTAATTTTAAGAGGTCACTCCAAACATCCCTGAAATATAGAGACTATAAGAGGAAAAGAACATTGTGTTGTCCCAATCATAACGCTTCAATTTTTTCACATCTCTCCCCGAACGTGAGTAGCAGAGAGAGAGAAACGACGGAAAAGGGGAAAGAGTGCATTTTAAATGCTGGTCACGTTCATCTTGATTGCGCCAAGCAGCTATTCTTAGAATATCGGGTTAAAAAAAGCCGAAGTTGACGGGCAATTGGATCGTTGTAAATAAGAGCACAGATGAAAGTGTGGTGCGAGAAATTTCGTACGCCATTGACGTTTAGAAATGCCTAAGCATTTAAAGAATGCATCAGGCGCTAAGTAAAACGATCATTATATTTAGTAAATAATTATTATTCAACCAAAAGTACTACTTTGTTTAGTAACACATGAAACGATAGCACTCTTAAGTTATTTCATGGGTCACTATAACCTAAATGTCAAAATTTTCGCATTCGTAGGCATTGGAAATAAATTAAACTTCATATTTTCAACAACCCTATAGTTTTAAAAACATAAAATTATTACCACGGCTACTCAATTGATAATTTACTCTTTATCCAAAAAAGTTAAGTCCAAATATAGTATTACTGCGAGGGACTAATTATCTTACACGCGCTTAAAAAAATATCTCCTTCAATATTATCAAAAAACAGAGTTATATGTGACTTAAATTGAAAAAAGTTTTTTTTTCTTTTTTAGCCGAATACTCAGCTTCATTTTTAAACCAACTAGTTTAGAAAAATTAAGAAAGGGAAGGTAGACAACACCTTCTAACCACAATTTGGTTTTCAATGAGATCCGAACTTTATTACTATCCAATTTTGAATAAAAATAGTTATAGAATATGACCTGTGCAAATGAATATCACTCATTACGTGAATATGATAGTTAAAAAAAGGAAAAATAAATTAAACACATCTTACAACTACCGAGGGGCGCGGTAGTCCAGTGGGTAGAGCGCTGAGCTAACCGGAGGTCCCGGGTTCGACTCAGGGTGACGCATGTTGACACCCTCAGTTTAACCAATGCTGTGTACCATTTTTTGGGTGCCAGGTCATCCTGGGAATCCGCAGGCGGCACAGGGAAGGGAAATTGCCACCCTACCGCGCTGTGTGATTTTCACACACCATATCAGGCTTAGTACTGGATGAGCTCTGCCCTCACCTACCAAACCGACCTTCGGGATGATTACTATGATGACGGCTACTACCAAAATGAAATAATAACCTAAGGGTTTCTTTGTATGTACGGATTATCCGCAAGTACTCCCATTTATATATTATTACAGTTATGAAAATGTCCTTATCTAAACGTCTAGTGTTCTAAAACACTGGGAAAAACATAAGTCAAGGCAATTAAGTTGGTTAAAAGATGCACGAAAAATGAATTTGAAATATTTAAAATAAAAGAGGACATTTTCTAGACTTAAGACTGTTAATATATGCGTAGGTGGAGCTGCTTGTGTTGACAATTTTTGAATGAATAACATAGATAAGTGTACCAAATAGTAAAATTTGAACCTCCCAAGAAATAAAACGAAATGGGAAGATGTCGCCTTCTTTAATATAAGTCAAAAGTTGAAAAACCAGCAAAAAAATGCGTTATGTCTATTCGCCAAAACTTTTAAGTCTTTAATGAATCGGTTGAAATGATCTCTCCCTGTAGACTTAAAAATATTCTAATTGAGCTAAATTGAATTTTTTTCTTTTCCCTTTCTCATTTAATGTGAAAATGACTGTTGTAATATTGGATTATAACCTGTAAATATGGTCAAATAGCATTCTGGCATTTAATCTTAATCATAATAAAATAATAGCTGAAGCAAAATGTAATAGAAAAAAATTGCTTCGCAAAAAATAGTTGGTGAATTTGAATACAATTGTGCCTAATGCTCTTAGAGAAATGTCCTTGCCGAAACTCTTCATAGTGAAATTTTTTTACAAAAATTTCACGCGTAAAATATATGCCAATTTTACTTATAATATGCTGTAATGTATTGTTAAATACTGGAGCAGATTTTATTCGTTGTATATTTTATTTACTTTTAATTTAAGCAGAATCATGTTTTAAAATGTGGAATTTTTAAATTAGCTAAAGGCAAATAATGGAGGTTATCCTTCTAATAATAATTATTATTTCTAGTAGAATTGAACAAAATTTAGTACTCATATTAATCAATAACAGCGAACTCGTAGTGGGAAGAGGGTAGTTCTCCTTGCGCAAAGAATGCAGCATCTCCAATGACCTGTCTGCGTTTTCTGCTTCCCTCCTTCGTTACAGGTGAAGAATCTCATTCGATTTTTATTCGGCGAACAAGAGTGAGCGGCCATGTTCCGGATCAAAGGTAGGTAATCACCAAAATAGACCAAAAGCGGAGCATCTGCATGCAGCGCTGCTGCAAGCACTCCGCGTATCGTTAATGTACCCACGTCTAATTTTTCACCCGGGCTCTCTCCCTCGAACCCAACCTTACCACCCAACCCCACGCGCCCCTCCCCATGCATCACTCACAATCCTCCATCACGCTATCCCCCAACCTATCCCCTCCCTCCTCCATCCCAACTCTCCCAAATAATATCTGCCTAATCCTTTACAAAGCGCCACTCCCCACATACCTACCTTCCCACCCGTCCCTTCACTCACTCACCGACACAGCCTTGCTTTTTATGCGCGAAAAATACCCCAGAGCGATTTTTCCAAGGAGGGAAGGTAGTCTCCATGTGTGTCGCAACAATCCGTCTCCATTTGCCGGTTGTGGGAACGGTTGGATTCGGCGGTGGCGGGGTGGAGATGGGCGGGGGTGGTGTTTTGCGAGGGAGGCTGAAGTGGGAAGGAGGAGTTGTGGGAGCACCAGGGAGAGAGGGAGACACCGGCTGAAAACTCGCAGAAAGGAAAACGAACGACTATTGGCGACGACGGCGAAGCCTGTGGAGCAGCTGAAAACAAAAGAGTATTGAACTGCGGGAGGGTGGCGACGGAAAAAGGACTCGATTGACTAGTTTTGAGCAAAGGCGGGCTAGGATAGAAGAGAGAATGCTTTTTAGAGTGCTTTAGAAAAAGCGATAAAGCAGCATAAGGATACGAGAGCCAAATTTCAAAGATTAAAATTGCAATTCTTAAATTCATTTTTATAATTATTATTTGTATTTCTTGCGACATACCTAACCAGATATTAAGAGTATAATTAAATATTAATATCACCTAGAGGCAATTATAACTTATCAACAGTACTAATATCTCCCAGAAAATTTCATTCTATCTTTGTTCAAAATTATATTTTAAGGACACAAAAATATATTATGTTATAAAATTTAGTCTGCTGTCACTTTTTATAGGTGGAAATGGTAAAGATAAATATAGTCAATTGCTAATAATGACGAAAAATAATGAGCGATGCAGCATTATTTTAGAATTTCTAAATAGGGTAGAATTGATAAATATTTTTGGTCATTATTATGTTCCGATTCCACCATATCATGCCCGAAACTACACAATATGTTGTCCATTGTTAGTAAATATTTTCCAAATGGTCAGACAAATTATTAAAAACAGAATATCATGCAGTAATATATGCCACGTGATTGTTCCGGAAAAACCCGGAGATTAGAGCGATGAAAACGTTCAATGTGTGATAATATATCAATAACATTAAAGGTGAAATACCTGGCGCTAAGGGAATTTGTGAAGGTGAGAGGTGAGGTAGGAGATTTATTTTTCTGAC
Organism: Calopteryx splendens; assembly: GCA_002093875.1. NCBI lineage: Eukaryota > Metazoa > Arthropoda > Insecta > Odonata > Calopterygidae > Calopteryx > Calopteryx splendens. Next base: position 176,000 of record LYUA01002318.1, on the reverse strand, counting down.
AATTTGAAGGGGACAGATTAGAGAGGTTTCGCAGTCGTATCTCGCTACATGTCATGTCATATCATGTCAAGAATATTTTGAACGCAATTTTAACTTTTAAATAATTATCTGAAGTAAGATTCTTCATGAGTTTAAGGAATTGATAAATTCCGAAGTGGAAAGCATAAAGTCAGAAGCTTTTGAAATGCGGTGATACACATGGTGAAGTTCTTTGAAATGGATCAAATAACAAACTATGTGATGCACTGAAAATTATGAAAAGGAAATGAAGTGATGTAAGCCTTATCGGCCACCTTTCGAGACACAGTGGCGTGATGGAGGGCGGATCGTCGAGAGCGAAGCGAGCGCTAGGAACTACAGATAGATATATAGATAGATAAACGGCTTACAGGGGAATAAGATCCAAGGGATGAAAACATTGAAGACATTTGGTTTGGGCAGAATTGATGAGCAGTTCTGAAGAATTCCCATTCCGCATGATGAATACAACTCAGTCAATGAATAACACTAGTTACATTGAAAGAGATTTGTTCATTATAAAGCTTTATAACAATTGAAATACGAAATCGGTGTACAATTGCTTAGTGCAACTGGATTAAAGTACATTGACTGTATTCTCTTGAAGCTTCTATTTGAGCTATAGGGCTTCATGGATAGAAAAAGTCACCCGTGGTCAAGATCTTCAGAAGAAAATTCAACGACTATTATTTAGGGTAAATAAAAAATCAGGGAGTGGGTGCGGTCTCCGGTGATCAATACAGCTTCTACTAGAATCAGGTGACTTTTCAGTCTGCCATGAATTCGTTTATTTAAATCCATTTTTCTTAATTTATTTTTTGTGTGATCAATGGCATTAAATTTATAAGCAAGGCATTAGCAGTTACTAATTAAATTTGCGCATGGCCCGGGATGGAGACTCCGGTTAGCGATTGGATCGAGAATAAAGTTCTCAGCACCTCTGCCGTCAGAATTTTACGGGTGCGAATTTTAAACCACGTTTCTAATGATTGGCGCTGCACCCTCTAAATCGTCTGTCCGCGACACTGGGTTAAATTACCATTTTGAAAAAATAATGGAGCAATAAATTCTATTTTATCATAATAGCGTTCCAAAAGCCTTTATCACGTTGTGTTGGTTTATATTTTTTTGTTGCGTTTTATAAAAATTTACATAATAAATTGATGTAGCTTCAAAATCATTTCCATTTCATATTTATATCTGTTTCATTATCATTAATACTTGGATGGGTGGATAAACGTCAAAAGAAGTGAATTAATATCTGACTAAATAGACGAGTGCTTGGAAGATGCATTGGCAGCTGGGTAAATTCCAGTTCTCATTTGTACTCGGTTTCCCAGAATTCCCGCACAATTACCTAATCACCTCATTAACCTGGGTACACACTCAGGTACTTGCATAATTCAAGAGCCCAAAGTAAACTATGAATGAGTTTTTGATGTATCGGTTAAATATATAAATCGAATTAATGCTCGGGTATCTAAAGTACTCAAATGAATGCTACGCATTGCTGGTGTATTTTTTGCATGGGTTTATAAGTATAAAAACGAAAATAATCGCCCAGCTCGAAATAATGGTGGATTTATCAGTATTTGAATATAATAATCTTTTGCCCGAACATGCATGGAGAATGCCGTAAAATTTACCTCAACGTGCCTAACATTAAATGATAGATAGATGTTATTTTTTCTAAATAATTTCTGAAAAATTCTTTAAAAATTAAGACATGGAATCCATATACTTTCTAGAGTTACAGTATTTCTGACATATCTGAAATAAGATATTTAGTATTTTTTTAAAACATTCACCCCATAACTGCAAATATTAATAAAATGTAGAATTATAATTCAAAAATATGTTTTTTGAAACTGAACATTGTATAAAATGCATATAACTGATTTTATTAAGCACTTGTGGTCTCGTTCCAGTACCCATGGTAATGTGGCAATCAAGAAATCACGGTATAGTCTTGAACTCCAAAGTAGTTAAACGAGAATGGATATATTTACCCAGATACTCGTACTGATAAGTGTACTCAGACAGTTGTATTTTATTGCTGGTGTATTTATTGCTAAAGCCATGCAGTCATTGAAGTATTTATGTTTTCACCAAAGTACTCATGTAAATCAAACTTTATTATTCATTAATGTATTAAAGCATTTATTCAGGTACTGTATTTCCAAGTAATAAATAAATTGATATACAAGGAGTTGATACAATACTCCTGGGATACACAAGAGGTTTCTTACGAAATCGGCATTTGGATACGCGACTACTGCCTCCAGGGTATCCGCGTTTCGCGGAGTGGAGCAGTTGTCTCTCTTTATACTTCAAGACGCTAAGTGAATTTCGGGTGAAAATGTTACCCAAGAAGATGGCTCAATGCAAGAGAAACACGAAATTATTGGTGAAAAGTTAATTAAAGAAAGAAAATCTGCTACGGTTATTGAACCAACAAACTGCCACTTCCATTAATTTAAATTATTGCTTGAATTTTAACTCGGAGACTATTTTTACGTTTGGACTATTATTTATCGGTGGAATGAAACATTTATAAGGCTTCAACCGGACGTAATAACTGTTTTAACCATGATTGCGTCATGTATAGAGGGAAACATGGAGAGTCTAGAAATAATGCAGCACGGGCTAAAGGGGAGAGTAGGTACGGTCGGAATGATGGTATTCCTCAGAGCATATCAATGCGAAAACTCATATTAAAGTATGCGACGAAGAAAGTACAGAATAGATTGGTTTCCAATGGGTTGTCGAGCTAGGCAGCCATTAAATATTTTCGCATATCGCCAACACGGCAATGTAGTTCCTTGGTAGGTGTGTATACATAATTAGCTGAATTGTACCGACCAATAAAGGCGAGAAAAAAGCTCCTCTGGTATAAATGCACCTAACCGCCCAAATTAATTTTTAAAAACTAAATGATTATTACCTTAAAGTATGATGAGTAAAATATAAGTAGATTGAATATAAAATTTAAGAGTAAAACTCATGACTGTAGTTGAATAGAGATTGAATTTATAAACAAAACAGCTGTGCAAATAAGTTAGAAAAATTAACCTCAATGTTGCACTCAAATGAGTACGCCCTCGGGAACAATTTTTCGAACGAGTATGAAATAATTTTACTCCTCGAATTCATTGAACTAAGTGTTAATTGTATAAGGTAAGGGGAGAGCAGAGATAATAATTATCCTTCAGTTTTTATAGGATCTGGAATTTTTTATGCCATGATTCAGAAACACACGCCCTAACGTTAATCAATACTTTGAAAGATAACCATTAAAGTGGGAGATCATAAACGCGAGCAGGTAGAAAATTTTAGCTACTTAGGAAATGTTTTTGACAAAAGGTGGACAGTGAGGTAAGGATGTTAGAAGAAATCGAATTAGGTAAGGAAGCTTTTACAAGGAGGTAAGAATTGATGACAAGAACGTCAGGCAACGATATAAAGGAAAGACTGGTGAAGACGTTGATACGGAGTGTAGTTTTTTATGACTCGGAAACGTGATCGTTGAGCCAAGATGAAAAGCGTTGGTTCGAGGCTTTTGAAATATGGGTATGTGGAAGGATAAATAAATTTAAATGGACGTAAATGAAAACGAACGAAGAGGTTTTGCGCATGGTAGGGAAGGAGAGCATAGGTAAGTGGATCCAGGGCAATACTGAGTGGCGATAGATTGTTAAACACAGTGATGGAGAGAAGAATGCTGGTTCGTGAGGTAGACGCAGGAAAAGATTAGGCATGTTGTTCGGTATGAAGGGTGGCATAAAATATGCGGGAATGAAGAAAGGATTATTGTATGGGTGGTGTCCATCAGAAACCTATGGTAACATTACTACCATTAATAATGAAAAACCTAAAAGTAAAGATCCACTTAGAGCCAAATGCCAACTTCATCATCTACTCTTGCTACGATAATTATACCTGAAATGAACCAGCTATTGTAAATAATTGTATAGAAATTGAAAAACGCAATCAAGTTTACGATATTCTATAAGTGCTCATGAAAGTAAAGTATATAGTAATTGAATATGGACGAAATCAATGAAATGCCTTATATGACGCTCAAATATACACCCATTTTTCTAGTGTATTTGACAGTAACGTGCATGTACGTTCTCGTAGTATTATTAAATCGTGTAAAAAAAATTAAAAGCCTTTAGAATGCATTATAGAATACATTTTAATAAATTATATGTTCATGTATTCTAAATGCATTTGGCCAACTGGCGTCTGTTGTTGTATGCCATGAATTGTAAATGTATTTCTAGCAATTGGCTTGAATAATATTTCACTGATATAATTAAGAATGCTAAATGAAACATGAATCCATTTAGAATATATTTCCAGGAATAAAACTTTTGAAACTCATTTACTGATGACCTAGACATTTCCTGTTATGCATTTGGAGTGAATTTTAGAAATAAATGTTAAATGAAATTAAATTATTCTAAGACATTTTCAAAAACATTTTTTATCATGGGTGGATTTATATGCCTTATATAAATGCTATTAACATGTAATAATAATTAGAGAGCAATTTAATTCCATAATTTGACCTGAATTGCAAGGGTGGTGCTGTTTTCTTGTCATTAAACATATGCATTTGATTATGGAATAATTTTAGTATAAGTGGGATTGATAACAAACGCTGTTTAAAACTCAAGGGATAAGTATCCACTCTGCTCCCCATGACCTTGTGCTCTGGCAAGCTAACTTCTATACTTATATAGTATGTTATCACATTTTACTAAAAGTAATAATATACGCACAAGTGATGTTGGACACCGAATATGATTGATTGATAGATCAGAATTTTGTTTATCGTTCAGCCATAATTGAGCTCCAAAAAATTAGGGTAGGCCCAGTCCTGATTGAGCTGTCAGTTTGGAGGGTAATACTACGAATTACAGATCGGTGAGTTGAAATGAGAGCTGAACAATTATGCTTTCAAAACGAGCTTTAAAGGGAAAACAGATAATGATGGAAAGGTATGGAGGGGAGTGTGAGTGAGAACGATACTGAACACACCACCATATCATTCGTTCGATATTACGGTGTGTTCAGTATCGTTGCCGCCTCCTGGAACGCCAATGATATTGATTTTTCGTTCCGCCGTTTTCCACCTCCTTCCTCACCCCCTCCATCAACCTCCTCATCTTTCCTATTTCTGCCTCCCATTTTTTCCCTCAAGGCTGTCAACTGTGACCAAATATTGACACTCTTCAAAAGGGTCTATGTTTACTCTCTTGCCATTAGTTGTCATCGCTCACTCCGAGATTTCGCGCTGTAGGCACTGGAAAGAACGGAATGAAAAATTAAACAATTTACAGGAAATGGGGCGCCATTTTTCCTTATAACGTGGTCCCTATTCCTCCCCCTTTTCCATGCTTCCTTTCTTGATAGCACAGGCGCTGTGTCCTCTCCAAGGATCGCATGATATGCTGAGAACGACTTCCGCTGCTGCAGACCTGGGAGAGGATGGGATCGTATAATGACTAGTAGATATTTTACTGTGGTAAAAAGGGCTTTCGCTTTGCTACTCAGGACTGTATGTGCCTTGATGCTGCAAGTGATTATAAGGGCATACAACGTATAATGTAGACTTGAAGCTCAACTAATTTTTGAAACTACGCATATTTTCAATTCTAATGAAGGTCCTTGTTTCATGTAAAATACTAATAGGAAACTAAAATTTTCCCACACTCACATACCATAGGACCATCATCTTGAGTTTACAGTAGTGGTGTCTTTAAATTTTCGGTGTAAGTTCGATTATAATAATTCGTGATGGTCAATATTTTCATTTATTATGGTCGAGCGTATTCGATTACCTCGATTATAAGGTATTTTATTATTAAATTATGCAAAAATAAAATTCGTTTGAGTAGTAACTCTGTAGCTTACAACTGTATTGACTCCTTGACACGAATAAAATGGCTGCCACCAGTGGTTTAAAAACAGGTAGATCAACGACAGCAGCCCTTTTCAATCATTTTGAATATATTCTCAATGGGTAAAATCAAAAACAATGTTATGAGAATTAAATATAATATTGAAATTGTTTTAAATAGAGTTGGAACATAATAATCTGAAACAATAGCTTGATTGTTTGGGTAAATATAAGTTTACTTATACCTAAACTATTAAATGTTCACATATTCGAAAATAAATCTTACCTGCATTCAAGAGTTTGTATAATGTTTTAATGCAAGATAAATGGCCATTTATACCTATATTATTGTTTCTAACTTTTCACTGTAAAAAAGTAAGATAAAAGTTATGAAGCTTCATTTTATGAATTCTCTTAATATTAGTCCAATTAGTCAAATTGTAGTGTAGTGTTTATTAACGAATGAATACAATGAAATTTATTTGATAAACTTATAAGAACAAAATAAATATTCTGAATTTTTATAAACTTCAAGAATTAATGATACACCCTATGTTTCAGTGTTGCCATAAAACAACTTAGAAGAGTGACTAATGAAAAACGTTATTATCAGAATTAATTACCCCATTATCCAAAAAATAAGTATATCAAGCCTTGTAACGTAAAAACAAGAAAAATCTACACTTATATAATTTTTGGTGACATTTCACTGACATATCGCGAGTCTTTACGAAGTGCTACTTCTAAGAACCCGGATGATATAAGGAAGGGGGGGGGGTTTACGGTCGGCCGACTGAGGCAACATTTAGTCCCAATTGAAATCCTTACATCGTTATAACTACGTGCCGCACAACAACGTGTTTACATTTTCGCAAACGGCATAGAGTTAAATTTGCGTTATGTATAGCAAAACGTGGGCGTGAAACTCCCCTTTCTCCTCGTGGGTAAGAGAAATAATGCAACATCTCTGTGTTTGCTGCCACTATCAGTTTTTTGCTTATTATCTCGGAAATCGTGGGCGCAACACGAATGTATGAGTCATCGTTTTATGGCTCTCAGCGTGATCTACTCTAATATAGGTATGAAAAATATTTTATAGTGATTTACGTATCAAAAATTGCAAAACCGGCTTCCTAGTGAATCGGTAAATTCTTTTGAAGATTCTTGAAAACCCTAAGAGCAAAAAAACTACGAGGGTACTCGATTAAACACTCTCGACAAGACCCATGCAAAAACATTAAGACAATTTTGAAATTAGCTGTACTGAGGATTTTAAAAATTATTTTATTGTTAACCAATAAGCACTTCTGGCAATTCTACTAAAAGTATTTTTAATTGAAAGTGACGAATTCTCACGGTGGTTTTTAAGGTCTAAGAATAATAATGCAATCTCCGCTTGCCATACCCAGTTTTTCTGAGGTTTCGGCGAAAATGACTCGAGCAAACGTCCATGTAAGAAGTTTCTTTTTTCTGCCTCTCCAAATTATCAAGAGGACTCGTAATATTATATTTTTTGAGGAAACAAAGATTTTCCCTTCCAGTTTATGCCTTTTATTTCTTAGAAAAATAATAATCTCACGTGCACTACTAATAATTTTGAAAGGTAGAAAAAATAAATTTCTTACATAGACTTTCACTCTTGTCGTTTCCGTCATAACTTTTATTAATTAGCAGTAAATGAGGAGCTGCGACAGGACAACGTGTTCATTTATTGTTTGTGAAATAAGTATAAAACCTAATCGAAACAAGCATTAAATTATTTTTTTTAATTCAGCGAAAGTAGTCCTTAATTTCTTTTATACTGTTAAAACACTTATATTCCACGAAAAACTTGGAGTGTATTTTTATGTTCTGAATCATGGATCATTGAGAAAAGAGGATGAGCGGAGGAAGGAAAGTGAAACGCACAGAAAGGAAAACAAAAGAAGAAGTGCCAAGAATGGTAGGAAAATAATCAAGTGGTAATGAAGGAAGAAAAGATATGATGAAAGTTGGGAAAAACTCTGAAAATTCAGGAAACGAGGAGGCAGAACAAATTGAGTTTCAATGCAATGTTGAAGGAAGTGATAGAGGGGTGGAAACCTCCTTCTACTTCACTTACCCAGAGAAGAGAGAAAGAGGAAAAGAGAAAACACGTGTTAGACTGAAAGAAGGGAGAGAGATATCATCGTGTATTTATTTTTAAAACTGGTTTATTACAATGCACGGAATTAATGCATTTAGTATGGTTCTAGGCGGAACGTAGAAGAACGAACACTGCAAATTCTTCGATGCATGAAAATCCTACTTTGACCAGTAAACAAATGCTAATAATCATTAATTGTACAATAATACATAATAACTTGGACAATTGCGGCATTATTCACATTGTATCTTCTATCACTGTATCTGTTATTACTGTAATTGTGTCAATTCCACGAGTATTTAAATGGAATATAAATGATTCCGGGTACTCGAATGGCATACGACGGCAGTAAACTTACAATATCCCACGTAAGAGTGGGGATCACCTAGAAAAAAAACTTTTCAAAAACCTTAATGTGCCTGTAAAATTGCACCCGGAAATGAAAAATTAAATCAATTATTCAATCTTTTCATTGAATAGAATGTGCTATTAGTTCCTGAGAGACCTTATCATCACATATGGTGCCAAATAGGTATATTTGCATTCAAAATGTAAACGACCTAATGAATTAATTAAATAATAGTTGGGTAGAACAGTTTGAAAAGTAATAGCATTACTTAGTGTCATAATGGTATGAAATGTTTGCACAAACTTATCTATGTACTAAGCAAATATAATGTCACCTGTGTTTTATATAAATAGACTAGAGTAGGGTATAATAAAAATATTAGAAGGTATTTCACCTAAGTCTAGTTTTAGTGATAATCTCAGAATATATTTTCGTTAAGAGCCGAAGTGGCCAATAATTACAAAATACTATTTATTTTATTTTTTAATATATACTAAATAAAATATGTCCCTGGAAATCCGCACCGTAATCCAAGACATTCAAATAGGTATAATTCTCTTCATTCTTCGTTTTCATTTTAAGAATCAGACCCACAGAAATCCAGGCGAATAATTTCACTTAAAAATTAAAAAGAATTGCATTCATAACCAATATTTATGAATTTAATTGAAATAACTTAATTCCAAGCGCTCAACCCTGACGTTAATAGTTCGATATATGAAAAAATAAAACAGTTGGTACCTCGGGAAAATAAAACCTACGGATTTATGCTCCCATATTTTCTCGGAAATGGCACATTTTCTCACGAAAACAGGTGTGTTTCCCGCCATTTAGTACGCACGACAAAAAGCGAAAACGATGCCATATTTTAAATGCGCATAAAAACGCCGCGCACTATTTACGATGAATTAAGCCGGGAAATATTCAGATATGCTTTTAATAAAAAAAAATAAATAAAGAAATGCTTTAGGTTGCTACTTAATTGTGTGTGTATAAAGCGATGCCGGAGTCGTTGAGACATACGACTGTTTTTATAGCAGTGCAGTTCTGTCCAGAACGTTGAGCCGGCGGAGCTCTCCTGGTAAGATGGATGGGTGAAGCGTGTTGCCGAGCTGGGAGGGGCAAGGAGTTGTGTTCCCCTGAGTGCAAAACAGCCCAACGAAAGAAAAAAAGGAGAAAATCTTTACGGTAGCTGTTGCGCAAAACGAAGGACGCGGCTCTTTTTCAGAATTTTTTACACATTTTCTTTTCTCCACACATGCGACGTTTTGGGATTTCGTTCCTAACGTAGGTACCCACTGGGACAACTAACAGCTGTCTTACCATGAATCGCATTCTGAGATATAGGATCAACCGAGTACCTCTATCCACAAGATATCATTTGCTGTGCTACTAATTTTCTGTATCAAGGTAGCATTTAGGTCTGGCATTGCTTAGTTCGAGGAATATTATGGTTCAAGGTACGCTCTTTCACGTAATGCACGTGCGAATCCTAGTCTGCTGAACTAAAACATTCACATTGCCCAATAAGTAAATTTTAAGAGTATTGTTTTAAAAGGAGTAATGGTTTTAAATTATTAATTTAAAATTACGTGCTCTAGCGCAGTTACTGTTTCTGGGAAATCATTCCAAAATGAAGGATTCCCGGGATGTACCATGAACTAAATATGATGAGAATTGCAAACAAACTTCTGTAATACCATTGATTATTTAACTGCATTTTCAAATTAAGTTTTAAGATAAGACGTTATTCGTATTGTAATATTAAATCCAATAACTCCATGAGACTAAGAATCAAGGAAAAACATTTAGAATTAAATGGACCAAAGTAGAGCGCTAGAGATCACACAAGTTTGTTTGCTATGAATGAGTTGCTAGGACCTCAAATATTTATATTTGGCCAGCATCAGTTAATAAGTAATAATTATTTTAGAAACGGGTAACGTTTCGGATGATTTTAGAGAAGAAAACGGTTGAGAGATGGTCTCGCGTCCTTATACCTTCCACCAAATGAAATAAGTTCGAATGAAGGAAGGGTTCGAGATTAAAGAATTCAAAGTGTAAGCGACCCTTCTGCCGACGACACAACCCACTCGCTTACACTACCTGTTGAGGAAAGATTTGATAGGACCTAAGGATATTCGCTTCGGAATTAATTTGTCTTTTATATTAAAATATCGGACATTTTTACAGGTCAGGTGGTATATCAAGGGATTTTCTTCTTTCACAGTCATTCAAACCGGGAATAAACGGGATTAATACAAAGAGAATTAGATTGATGATGCTCCATTCCCGTGACCTCTGCTCAAAGCACTGGTAAATGCTGACCTTGTTTCATCGTCATGGCGCTCACAAACATAGGGGCAGCTAGTAGAAAGTGATAGAATTGTACATTTAATGGTTTCATTTCAAACTATTCCCTAAATAAATAGTGCAGTTTAATTATTAACCTCATTCTTAAAAAGGGGCGTCGTAGTTCATTGGGTAGAGCGCTGAGCTGCAAACCAGACGGGTATGGTTCAATTTCGGGTGAAGCCTCTAGGAACCTTCTGCTTACCCAAGCTGTGTCATTTTTCGGGTACCAGGTCATCCTGGGAAA
>LYUA01002318.1:95129-108650 GCA_002093875.1 Calopteryx splendens | reverse complement strand
CTGTACCGCCTGTGATTTCCCAGGATGACCTGGTACCCAAAAAATGGTACAGATTGGGTGAAGCTGAGGGTGTCAAGAGGCATCACCGGGAATCGATCCCCGGCCCTCCATCAGCAGTCCAGCGCTCTAACCACTGGACTACCACGCCCCATAAAAAAATGTCCTCTAAACATACTGTATTTCGATTGAAACAGTTAAATTCCTCCAAAGTTCCTTATAGCAGACCGTGATGGCTATCGATTGAAATTTCTTAATCAATATCGTCACAATAATTTCAGATCCAACATAACAACATTGTTCGTTTTATTGTTGGTATTTCCTATCCTAATCTTCAATGATTATTAATCCTTGGATTTGTTTTTCCCACTCCCATCTTAGTTCTCGTCTCGTTCAATCTCCTCAGGTGATAAGCCATGCGAGTGAAAAGTATCGGCAAAACTGTGTTTGAAGGCTTCCTATAGAAAATTTCCTCCAAAAATGTCCCTCACACAAAGTGCATTCTCCGATGAGCCTTCAATGGAATGGCCCCTTTTACCCTCGCCGTCACCGCGACGGCCCTCAACGAGTGCAGCGAGGATTCAGGAACCCAAGGCGTCATTTACGAGTTCTGGTTTATAGTGGAGGACGCGAAATAGCGGAATGACTGTGCTCGCACAAGGGGTGGGGGGTCATGCTAGCGAAGTTTGCCGCTACTGAATCCAAATGGAGTTGACGCGACGCCGTAATGGCTCACGCAGCCGAATGTCGACAGGATGACTCGAAAATTAGAGTTATTGGAGTCGGGATAAGTGATTTCCCTATTAGCTACATACAATGACGGATGCCCTCCTCGGGATGCGAAATATTATGATCTTATGGTTAACTAATTCCTTTCCAATCAACTTTCGTAAATTTTAGCATTCATTGTTTAGTTTTTAACGATGATATGTCAATTCCTCATTCATTTATAGAAGAAATAAATAGTTAAAAATTTTCAAATACGCTTGCACAGAAATGTCAATAATCTCCCAAGTTATTGCACTGCAAATTTGAAAATCTACTGAGGCAATATCGCCGCCGATACAAACGCCCAGTATGGCGGGCGACTTTTTTTTACGTGAAGCAGGGAAATGAATCGTATTTTCGTAAATTTAGCAAAAATGTGTTTCCAATATCCCATAACTGTTTAATGAAATGAATTTTAGATAAATTGTTATTTGAAATAATGAAATAAATACGTTTAAGAATAGGTATATATTGATGCCGATATCATTGTATACCTGTGATTGACTTAGGAAAATCAAATATGAGATTATCATCAGAGCAAAATCACGTCATAGGAAAAAGGGCAGTGACTTGGCAAACAGTGCTTGGCTAGCATTTTATTTATTACTTTTCTCTACGACGAAAGATATTCAGACGTGGTTTCGTACTCGGCCAATATTCAATTTTAATCCACAAAATTGTGAAGAGTTTATGATAGTCCAATTCAAGAATTACCGTCAACCGGGCGATGGCTGTAAGTTGAGGTGTGAATTCAGATTCCTATGAAGAACTCGGCAAACGCAGAACAAGTTCTCTGACATCTGAGATAGCATAAACTAGAACAACATTTTAGTGAACTTTTCTACTAGTTCTAGTTTATGGTCCAAATTTACATGTTTGTGGTATAAATAGGGTTAGGAAATTGTCGGTAATGGAAGAGTGTGGATTGAGTTCAGCGGTAATAGTCAAGTAAGTGAAAGTAAAAGAAGTGTTTCGTTGGTGCGGCCATGAGAAATTAACTGGTAAGAGTGTTAAAAGATCTGCGATAGGAAAAGCAGTTTTTACCCAGAGGATGACTTGGTAACAGTGACCTTATGTAAACATGTGAATTAAAATTTAAGAAATCTTTATTATGGAGCGTAGTCTTACATTACTATGAATTTTATCGTTGGAGCAATAGGGTACGCGTGCATCGCGGTTTTGAGATATGGATGTGGAGAAGAATAGAAAAAGTAAAACTATCGAAATGGGAGGAAGCGAAGAAGACTATGTAAAGGAAGAGAAGAGGTTCTTGGATTCAACTGAACGTAGGAAGGAGAAGTGGAGATGGAGGGCATATTGTGTTTCAGCGGGAAGTGTGATAGAGAGGAGAGTGTTGGGTGACAGAGGCAAGAGGGCGAAATAAAGATTAGGTGTGGATAGGTAGGAATGGGCGGGGGAGGACAGAACTAATGGAAGCTTGAATGGGCATGATATGAACGAATCGAGGTTAAAATTATGAGGAGCTGAAAAATGGCTAATTGTAATGTGTGGATTCTTGAGTTAATAGTGTAATGTTATGCGGAGTTTAGTAGAATGTACTTCGTCTAGAACCGTCAAAACCCTCCTCGACTGGGGGGGGAGGGCGAGGGGGGATCTTATGTCGACTATTGAAAAGTAACAGCAAAATTCGCAGAAAACAAAGCCTTTGATGGGTCTACGAAATGCCTGGCCGGGTGAAAAATGGTTGGGTTAAGCAATGAGGAGGGACATGTAGGTCAAGGTGAAGGGGGATTGGATTTCAAGGACGTTGGGAAAAGAGAGAGGTTGGTGGGAAAAGTCCCTTTCCTTGCTTGCGTGCGATGGGGAGTGTGCGCGCGGAGGGAGAGGAGAGGTCAGCCGGGGAGAGGGCAAACGCAATGGGAGGTGCCCGGCACCCGAAGGAAGGCGGCCACACCCCCCTCCGACGGATCCAAGAGCTCTCTCTCCCTCGCGCATAAACGACGTCCATCCGGGACCGAGCAGGGAGGCCGGGCAGCAGCGCATGGCCACGAGCCAAGGTCATACGCCCCCACAAAACATCTCCAGGCGTATTAAGACGCCAGCCACGAAAAGAGAGAGGTAGGCATGCCCGCAAATGGGGGATGTGCTTTCATATTTTATCAGCATCTAACCTTGCTAGCTGCCACGATGGTGGGAGTTGGGAGTGTTAGGTCTCCAGCTATTAGAGTGAGTAATCGGTGATCATCGGCATGCCGCGACATTTCATTTTCGGGAAGTCCGAATCGCCGCGTGTAATGCTTCCTGCTGATGTAGGGAGTATAATTCCTTGTATGAGCCTACATCTACATCTACACAATACCCTGCAAGCCGCCGCAAAGGCGTGTGGCAGGGGAAATGGAAAGCCAGCGTTTAACTCAAATTACTCGAAGACCTTTAAGACTTTAACTAGTGAAAGTCATCTTCATGATTCAAGTGACTCCCAAACAATCGGATAAATATGCGATTCTATGCCTATTTCCGTGTGTTTGTGTTAAAAATGGGAGAGATGGGATGAGAAAAATATTGGGTAATGGAAGATTTGTGATTGAATTCAACGGTAATAGACAAGGAAGTGAAAGAAGTGTGAGCCACTGCTCTCGTCATGAGAGAGTGGATGAAATTTGAATCGCCAAACAGATAAAATAACCAGGGCAACAATAAATTTCAGTCCTGATTTCACCTCATAACATCCAATAGCAATAAATATACGTAATTATATGACCACAGGAGTAATATAGGGTTTCCCGTTAGGAGAGTTCTTGTTATTAAAGTAATCACATGAAATTCCTTTTTTATTTCTGCTATTATTTCGTTCTCTATTATATTGAATAGTAGTGGACTGAGTGAGTCTCTCTACATTATTACTTTTTTAATTTATTCTGAAACTGCTTCATGTGATTATATTTCCAAATGGTTTTCAGTATGCATATCTCTTATTGCTTTAATTATTTTCTTGGCACTTCCTCTTTGTCCATAAAACACGAACACGAGAATAATTATGAAAAAAGCAGATAATTGATGAAGATAACAGATTCGAGAATAAAAATCTATCAGGTTTATCACTGAAACAGAAGAATGTATCATTTTACCTCCTCATTACATTGGTAGACGAGTCCACGAAGGAAAGTTGAGAGAGATTGACTGCCGAACAAAAATACATATATAAGGAATCCTTTTTCCCTTTCGCGCAGTTCGTGAGCACTTATAACAGTAGGAAATACAGGAGAGTGCTGAAGAATCCCGAGGGTGAAAGATGCAAAGTGATAATGGCAATAAATTACATTGATGGCTTGTGACATAGCACCCCCTGCCACACGCCCCAGCGGAGGCTAGCTGGGTACTATATAGATGTAAGCCAAGAAGAGAAAAGATTAAATGAAGAACATACATATATTTTTACAGCTAGTACATAAAGTTAAAATATTTGTAGACGCTGAAAAGTAGCCATTACATGCCAGTTGAACAAAAAAAAAACCACATTGTAAAAATTACAAAAAACAAGATGCTATTACCAAAGTAACAAATAGATTTTTATACCATATTTTAAATCAAACATTCCATGTTACGGATATCTAAAAGCTAATATTTTTAAGCATTTAAAAAATAATTTTTCCCCTATACCTATTTAAGAAACAAGTTTAAAGTACAAAAAATGATTTAGGTCCCAGGGATAACTATGACTGCCGAAAAGTTTCAGTTCTTGGCCTAAGTTTTTCAACGTCATGATTTACCCTCAATGAGCCCTCACACCCTGGATTTAGCGTTTATTACCGCTACGATTACAAATAATTCTTAAAGCCTTAAACGCAGATAGATGCCCCAAAGTGTATACACTCGCTTTCTTTAACACCCCTTTGTACCATTTTTGAGTCACCTTAAAAGGATTAAGTATTACTGATGTAGGTTCCGCCCCAGCACGTTACACAATACTGTAATCTACATTTAAAAATATTGATATATATTTTTTTATAAATGAATCTTAACATACAATTTTAACTAGCTAATATGCAGTTCCATCTTGGTGCATTTAAATCTTAAAAGCCAAAACGATTGTTGTTTAAAAAAATAATATAAATAAATAAATTAACAATCAGATTTTGAACATTTTTCTAATATATTATATTATACAGGCACTGCAGATATTGGCCTATAATTATTTATATCTATTTTGTCACTATTTCAATATCTGTAAACTATTGAAGTTTTTATTTGATAGAGAATATCCCTGCTTACATACTTATACATATTGACAATATAAGCGAATACCTGCGAAATAAATTAATTTGCTTTTTATAGAAATTGAAAATATTTCATCAACTCCTTCAGATTTAGAATTTTCAACTCCATTATGATGTTACTAACCTCTTTCTAATTTTTTAGCAGTAAAAAATAAAGGCTCTCTCAAGTTATAATAGTGAAACCATTATTCATTATCATTCAAGCTATACTGAAAATTTAAGTCTACACTTAATGACACAATAACTGTACCAAAAGGCTAGTTACAGTTATCTGCAATACCCTGCATTTCAACCATAATGCTATAATTACTTTATTTTATTTCACTAGCTTTATTCTTTAAGCATTTCTTCAGTTATTAGTGCCTTAGATACGCCTTTGCTTGCTAAGGTTTTTCCATTGCAATTAATTGCATCCACGTAATAGATTTCTCTTCAAATCATCATATCATTTTCTAACATCAGATAATAAGATTTATAATATCGTCCTAATTTTTCATTGGGAGGCTGTTCTCGAATTATTAATTCCATCCAGGGACCATATTGCATAAAGTACTCGTCATCCAGGGTTTGAACAGTAAAATGAAAACTATGTTTGCTTTTAGCGGATTTATTCTATAAAACCTGCTTGCTTATTATAATACTTTAGTGTTTTAATAAAAATAACATAGTCAATGGTAAGATTATGCTGTGAATCAACATCTACCTTCACTATAATCACTTATTGTCTTGTCTTTTAGGCTATTGAGATAAATTTTAACAATTGAAATCATATGATGGTCGGTATATACATACTCTTTGGCTATTCCTAAATCAATCAGATTTCCTTCACTTTTAAATCTCTACTATTTCAAAGTATGTATTCTATGCATGATCTACTTGTAACGTAATCCTTGTAAGGTTTTTAATTAGCTGTTCAATACAAATACTTACCACAGTAGTTTGACCTTCATACACTATGTCATTTTATTGTGTATCTCAAATAAGTATAGTCCACCAGATACTAGCGTTAAATCAATATTGAAAAATAGAAAAGCAATTCAAAAAACCTATCATCTCAAATTAGATTAGGCTGTGAATTTAATACGCCCTCGGTTGATTGGAGTATTTATAGGTTTAATACTGGCGGCAACGATAAATATAGCTACGAGTCACAATTATATATACTTTCGTCTCCAGCTTCTTGCATCAAGTAGTCACTTCACCAACCAAGAACAAGGCTATTTTAGATTTATTAGCAGAAAACGTACCCAAAAACGTCCTAAAAAATAGACATTTAAAGGAATTAGTGTTCACAGAGCAGTAAACGCACAATGTCAAGGAAATGGGTAAACGCAGAAACACTGAGAGTATGCGGGATAATTACCTCGAGATCGGGAGATCAGCTGTCGACCAGTCTATGCCTAGTAAATTTAAAAAAGACAGCACGCAACCTGGGTGGTACAAGGATGAAGTTTGGAACTCCGAAAGACGCCAGAGGCTACACCATGCCAAAATGAAAACTACTAGCAATGACACCCCCAACGATGAACTTCATGAGATTATTCATGATTATAAGAACTGTAGGGCCACTGCGAAGAAAGGCTTCCGGAAAGCGTTGAGTGACTTTGAAAGAAAAACATTTGTTGAAAACTTAGACGAGAATCCTAAAGCATTTTGGTCGTACGTGAGGGAAGTTCAGGTATCAAGTATAAGTCCACAGTTAACTCTCTGAATAACGATAAAGGCAAAAAGCAAACACCAATTTTTGAAAATTTAAACTCCTTCCAAAGGAGTTTAATATGTTGGAATTTTCTCTCCTCTCTCTTTCCTTGATTAATTTGTTTGTTCAACCATGTTCACTATTCATATTTCTCGTAGCGAAATAGAAAAACTTCTTAAAATCATGAACATATGTAAATAATCCGGATCACATCAAATTAAAACTCGCAGTCAATCTTAAATATAACTCAATTTGATTAAAACTTAATTCTTTTAAGTAAAATATTTTGGAAACCAGAAATTTAAAAACCCACTAATTGACCTACCCACTGACCTGCACTCAACACTTAAAAAACCCTTTAGTGATCGAATATCCTACCTGCTACACACTTAGCGGCCTCAGGCGCACAATGAACATGAGAACGGTTCAGAGGGTTTCTGCTCCATTGAATTGCTGGCTGACGTTCAACGATGGAGGCTTCAGCATCATTGTAAAACTGAGGCAACCTCTGATTTATGCCTTCCACTCGACTTCGAATCACAGGGCCACCATTAATCCTCGGGACAGGGTTGCAAGTAGAGAGCGTCATTTCAACCCCCTCAACGTCACTTATCCGCCTCACTTCGGAGTTCAGTTCCCTGAAGGAATCTAAAATCTCCTCTCATCCGCGGTCCTTGGCTTCGCTGACGCCCAAGTGATCTACTACCTGCAGCTTAGAGTATTTCGTGCCTGCCCCCGTCACCCAATAGCCTTCATCTCCTGAGGAACGCCACTACTCGGAGTTCACCAAGCCGTCAGGTGCTGACTTACTCGCTCATGATATTCCCTTTCCCGCAAAGGAATCATCACACGCCTGGCGTTTCTATGCTTATCACTAGTTTACCCCCTTCCCACTTTGACTCTTCCTTCTCGGTGGTGGTCTCATAGGAGCGGAGGTATAGGCTGCAGTTACTGCTGGGCTATCTTCTAATTGCACCTAATATATATTGGCCACGGGGATTGGGCCTACCTTCGTAGGTATCCCACGCCGCAGCCTTAACTTTCCCCGGATGCTGTCAGAGACAACCCTCCAATCTTCCGGTTAAGGATTGGCACCACGCCTTCTCAGAAGGATGAAACTCAGGTAGAACTTCCTTAAAAACCCCGCCCCTTGTTGCAATCGGGAGAGCCTGTGTAGGTACTCCCGTTGGAGAAGAGAGTTACCGGCTTTCCACCGATATGAGTCGAAACAGGTGCAAATTACCAGCGAGACCGAACATGGAGGCAGAAAACACAGCAGAAGACGTCATTCTAATTCTAGCGAACATGCCAAATCATAAAGTAAAGAACCGGTCGACCCCGTAAGAACATAAAAGTACAAGATGTTTATTTTCTTAAGCGGAAAAACCGATAACTTTGGAGAATTAGTTTATGAAGGATGCCTATCTTCCTATGCATCACGAAGCTGTACCACACCACTACTGACACACCAAAAAACTTAGATGGAACACTGATAGAATACACTAACTACCAAACCAGACTCAAAATACTACACAGCACTACTAACCCACAAAAAAATAAATAAGAAAGGCTCTAGAAAAATGAAAGTAACTTAGCGGAGTGACCCGCTGCTCTGCATGCATTTTTACGAACAACTCAGAGTGCAAAAAACATTTGTCTGAACCGGGACTCGAACCCGGATATCTCGATATCCAGCCAAATGAATTAGCCAGTTAAGCTACCCAGGCCAACTCGCGCAGCAAGGATTCAATAGAGTTATAAGTAGAAGATGTCAGAAAAACGGAAATAAAGGGATCCGAGTTCGAGTCCCGCCTCAGGCGAATGATTTTTGCATTGTGCATTTTCCCCAAGGAAGGCTCTACTTAACACTACACCACAGCTGTAGAACTTATATTGGACCGGAAATCTTAATCTAATATTTTTATCGGAGGCTTTCCAATTAATTTTTTTAAATTTTATTCCTAGGAGCATATGCAGATTTCTATAATGAGACAGACACGTCACTAGCAACGATATTTTATTTGCAGGAGGAAAAAAATTAATACTAAAATGAATTTTTTGCAATGAATTTATAAAGAGGTACGTAAAAGATGGTTACATGATAAAATATATGCTTTCGTCGCTACCTTTCATTGCGCTTTCGTGCATAGAAAATCAAACACCGTGCGGTTTCTATTCATCGCAAAGTATGTATCTTACTGCTAACGGAATTTGGAAATATTCAAATAAAATCTCAAATTTTGCTAGTAATCCACAACTTTCAGATACTAACACAGAGCAAACGAAAAAGAATAACTAATTTTTAAAAAATGACACTTCCCTACCTGCTTGATCAGCAAGCAGACATCTTTCAACGTAGTGAATAGGATGTGAGGAAAAGATGGCTTTCGAAATTTAAACTCATTTCATTTTATAAAATCATTTTATGACTTTTAAAGTGCTTTTTCTTAATCTCAATTACACTAAACATTACTTCTATATATCTCTCAAAAAAATTTTTTTTTTCATTTTAAATATGATTCAGTAGCAAAAGAGTAGAATATTTCAGAACACGCCATTATAGTGTAAAGAACTTGCGTCTCATGGCCGAACGTATCGGTGCGATATGAGCAAGAAACAACATAATTATTTTCCTTTTTTTCCCAGGTTAGTCTTCCCTGAAATCATGTTCGACGGATCAGAGCCCTCCGATAAGCAAGAGATTGTTGGCGGAGGCGTGGCATTGACTTGGACTGGTCAACGATCCACGCCCGCCGCACGCATTTCTTTAAACTTCATCCATCTCTCTATCACTCCCCACCAGCCTCACTCAAGCGGAGTGATTGATGACGTTGGTTTCACGTGGTCGTAGGTCGTTAGTCGATTGTTTGCTGAATCAGCACGTAACAAGAATGGATCGTTGATTTGTTTTCCCTCAAAACCTCAGCGTTATATTTTAAGGGTGAAAGTTTCTACGTGACTGAGAAGGTCTTAATTATATCTTCTTCATTAGTTCAAAAAATTAAGAGCCTGGCAAGCACAAGAATGGAACCGCATGAACAACGCGAAATGAATTCGTTCGGAATTTATCCGAGGAAAATTGGAAATTAGCCTTTGGGAGACAAAGGCTGGTTCTGATTCAGCAGCAGTCAAGGCAGAATAAGAGGAATTTACTTTAATTCTGCAACAAATGCGGAGCTTTATTAATTACGATCCACCATGCTTGTTAGCTAATTATACATTTGAAAAGTGACTTCAATTCTGGGATGGAAAATTTCTTCCTAAACTCGTAATTTATATCCAGAAAGATGAATTTTATTTTACTGTAGGCACTGGGTGCTGAAGCAATTTCTTTCCGTCCGGTATCAAAACCATTTTTGATGAAATTTAACTCTTAAAATTTCGGCAACATGGAATTCCCATGAATGTCAATGCGACTTAGATATGGAAATAGACTTTGAATTCAATAATTTCTCAAATTAATTTTAGAAATTATCTTGGTATATAATTACCACGTAGATTTTATCAAAATAATATTTACCATGAATTAAGACACTCCATTAGCCATTATAAATGTTTTAAATTATAGATTTTAAAATGAAATTAAGGAAAAACATTACAGTGAATTAGAATGCAATTCAATCTCATTTGACGGAATAGAATCTCTAAATCATAATTTACAGTGAGTTTGAGAGTCAATACGGTTCTGGCCATAATTTGTATTGTAATGCAACCATTGAGATACATGATGGAGATATAATATTCAATATAAAAATATAATTCAGCATAAAGTTTAATACAGCAAAGTGATAGTAATGTAATGAGGAATTAGTACATATTTCCGTATTTTTAAATGGGTGACACAAGAATCAACAATTCCAATTCCCACGGAATAAATCTTTCCATTAGCAAGTAGGCCATAAGCGTTTAAAAATTACTAATTCTCTTAACTGCTCAGTGGTTTCCCGCACAAGAGAGAAAATCACGTCATGCATTCGCACATCCAATGGAAATCCCATGAGTATTAAGGATTTGGCTATCCTCAATGGAGTCCCCCTTATGTCACCATGAGCTGAAGTGAAACATGTTATGGCTACAATTTCTTGCATCCAGCGACTTCCGAAAGCAGCTCCAAATAATCCTAGTTGGCACTAATAGCCTTGACCCCTGACATCTTCTGGTACACGGCCATTTCAATTCCCCTCTCTCTAGGGTAATTCGGGATATCTGAGAAAAGAAGAGGGATGAAGGGAAGGGAGGGTGTGTGAGTAGCAATAATGCCTATTAACCCCGCTTGGCGCGGCCACAAAACCTTCCATCACCGCCGGTGACTATTACGGCTGGCATCCGCGCGGTCGTGAAAACCAAAGATTGGGATCGAGAGCGATTTGTCAACAGTGATAACTCCGCGGGCCGACTTCCGCCGGCGGATCCTCGAAGTTAAAGCCGCAAAATGGGATCCTCCACACTCCCGCACGCCGTCATGCGGAAGTGAGGCAAAAGAGCGGTTATCTCCCGGGCGCGAATTGGGGATCGGGCGAAGAGGAGGGAAATGCGGGCCCAAGTTCCGCCCGGGAGAGGAGTGGAGGCGTCGATATTTTGGGCGTCGCGACGCCTTGCAGCGCCGCGTACCACGGATGAACAGTGATGTGTTCCAAGGCATCGTCTTCAAATATTGCACATTTTTGATCTCATGCTAGGGCCTCGTTCTAAAGCACGGACGTGAGGCGTTATGTTGCTATTAGGCCTTCATTTAACGCTTACCTTAATGAGGTATTACGTCGACTCTCGTAGTCGAGCCATGGAATACCAATTTTCGTACGCTCCTTCCTCCGCACGAACCTAATAAGATTGCTTGCGAGTTTATAGAGGAGCAGGAGATAATCGCTAATCGGAGAGATACGCTGATATGAAGTTAAAACAACGAATAAGAATTCTTCTTGTGCCTAAATATTGATGAATTTTTGAAATTCATAAAATACAAAGAAATTATGAACTTTAAAGTCACAAGATATATATGCCTCTCTAAATTTAAATTCCTACCTTTGGAAATCCAATGAAGACCACAAAAATAAATAAAATATAAAATAGACAGGTTTATCATAACACACGGAGTAATTTTTAAAAAATATCTTAAGCATGCTAAAATAGCAAGAATGGTAATTGGCAAGAACTATTTAATGAAATCAATTGCACAGCAAGGAAAACATTTGGGTCAGCCAAATATAAAAAGAAGTATCATGGAATGGAATAAGTAAAAAAGCTTGAATAGGAAGCACCAAAAAATGGTAAAAAATTAATTACTCAGTGAAAAATTAGCACTAAAAGCAATTTAAACAAAAAATTAAAAAAAACCCAATGATAATATGGGGAACTAAAAGAGATTTTGGAAAATAAAAAAATGTTAAATTAAAGGTAAACTCAGAAAAGAATAAATCCGAGATTTCTATCAGACTTTTAAAAATTAATTAAACAAGTAATAAGCGTTTTCTTTAAAAATAAACGACGGATAATTTGCTTAAATGATACTAAAACTTGTGAAATACTTGTTAAATATTTTGATCAACTTCTAAATTAAACAATGCCAAACAATAGGCTATAATTTACATATACGAAATTTTGGAAGAAGATACATCACCGAATAACAAATAAATTAAGTAGGCAATTAAAACATTGAAAAATAACAAAGCTAGTGGAAAAGAATCCATAAAATCGGAACTATTGAAATCGCCCCAATAAAAGATAATATAAGGCCTACATTTAATTTTTGAAAAAAAAATGTAAAACGGAAAAGATCCCAGAAGAATGAAAAGAGGCCATAATACATAACAACACAGAGACAAGGAAGAGATCAACAACTACAGAGGACCCTATAACTTAAAAACATATTTCATTGAAAAGAGTAGAAAAACACTGGTTAGCCATTTACGTGGACTTAAAATGGGCATATCTTGGTCAGAACAAATATTCATTCTAAAGGTAATAATTCGTCATAGGGTACTGAACTCTAAAATAATAACTGTAAAATTTGTAGATTTAAAAAAAATGCGTGTTAATAAAGAAACCGTAAATAAAATAATCCCTTAGTTTGGTGTTAAATCTAAGTTAGCATATTTAATCCGTGAAATTGTTACTAACAGCATCACAAAATTAAAATATATGGGCAAAATATACAAAACTTTCAAAATAAACAAAGATGTAAGGCAAGTTGATGATTTATCACCAATCATTTTCAACTGTGCCTTGGAAAGAGTATTGAGAATATGTATTGATAAGTTAAAGGAACAAAAAATATAGCTAATAATTTTGGGAACAATGAAAAAATGTATTGAAATGGCGTTTTAATACAGGATTGAATCCATAAAGCCTATCTACAAGCGAATACCTAGCATTGACCTATTATTTAAACAAGTTAGAAACACTAGAAAGACGGATCATTAGGAATACACTAGTATAAGAAATAATAATGAAATATATACAATTTAACGGAAACAATAAAAAAGCTAACATTTTTTGGCATTTATATAGAATGAAAGAAAACCGGCTAATAGAAAGTTTTCAAATATCTTTGAGAAAAGAATACAACAAGTTGTATAGATAAGCTAAAGAAAGACTTAGAAAGAAACAACATAAAATATGATAAAATAACAGAAAGACAGGAAGACATAAAATGTTAAAATCGGAAAAATTACAAGGTGGAGGAGAGAAAAAAACAGACACAAAGTGGGCCGAAGAAGCGAAGCGATGAAAGAATATTTGTACTCTTGTGCCTTTTGTACTTGCCGCAACTAATATTGATGATGCTTTCTCAGTGTTTTATGCCATAATTCATGAAGCAAT
>LYUA01002316.1:125212-142459 GCA_002093875.1 Calopteryx splendens | reverse complement strand
GGGGGGGGGGGGGGGGGGGGAGGGCTCGGTCCCCAGCCAATTAGATATCATCTTCAAACCTAGCCAGAGGGCGCACCTTCAATCGGCCCTCCGCCGCTCGGTGATTGGCACGGGGCCACCACGCACGCTCACTCGGAAGGAGACTTTTTGCGACGGCCGAAGGGGGAAGTGGCGACCCGTTCTCCGAGGCGCTTCACGGCAGGACAGGGGTGCGACTAGGGTTGCGTGACGCCCTGGGGCAAGTCGCAAAATCCCACGCAGAACTCTTCGAAGAACAAAGCACGGGAGGTCGAAATTATAATCACTTCCCCAAAGTAAAGTTCCAATGTACAAACACACACACTTATTACGGGCATATCAACGAGTCGACACATTTTGGAATCTCGCGTGCTATCGAACACTCTTTCTCTCTTCCCCGCCGAAGTCGCATTTGCCTGAATGGATAGAAGTTTAAAGTTTCCCCTCACGTGTATTTTAAAAAACGATGTAAGGGCATGCGTTTTTGATTACCACCATCAAGATCACCGTGGGGATAACTTGTTTTTTGTTCCTGGATAGATTCACTGTTTCGTGGATATGGAATGTATTTTGAAAGTCGTAGAGGTATGTTTTTCATTTGGAACAATATAAATGCAATGGGGTAATTGTCCGTACGCGATTCAATTCAGCTTTAATTTAGTACATTTCATAGGGTCGGTTTGTGATAGCTGTTCAATTCCCGTTTCCTAACTGTCCCTTGATTCCTTCGTAGTTCCTTGCGCTGTAAATAGTCTCCCATCAAATGCTTCTCGTTTTCCTTGTCCCTCCTCTACAGTTTCACCTTCCTAGAGAGAATTACACGATTACAACTTCCTCTAGGGTCTTTAGAAGTCTAGTAGACATGAAAATTCTCTCAGCTAGTTTCTCTTCTTTCGCCTTCCATAAATAATTCTGAGGGAGAAATAAATTTTCATGACGCATGATCAATTTCTAAGGTAGTTAATTGCTTCACGGAGAGGACATAACTTCAATTTTTTTGGGAGAACACGGAGAATGACACCTTAAAATGTATAAGTTCTGATCTTATAAGGCGTTAAACGCCAGAGCGAGCGAGCGATGGAGCTATGGCGAGCTTTAATAACTAGAGGAAAAATAATAGAGGGAATACTCGGATATAATACTTAACGGCTATCAAATAATGGCGCCAGGAAATAATGTAGGCTCACAGTTCCCGTCCAAAGGACGTTGTAATGCACGAAATTTCCTCTCATTCGTCTCCTCTTTCGTTTAATTTGAAACAACCTCGTCATTCTTTCGGGGATAATCACCTTTCGAGCGCCACTATCGTCTCCATTGCATTAACAGGTTGAGCACAGTTGCCTACCCAATATTTTCGAAGCGGATGTGGATCATAAATCGAGGAATATAACATCGATGAATAAAAGTTACTGCAATAATAGTTGTGACTTTTTTTAGCGATTTAAATTCAGTGTTAACTAAGGATAACCCTCAGTCAAGCCTTAATGTGCGGCTTTTGAGTGCCTTCACTTAGTCGATCAAGCATTACAGTAAAGAATAACAAGGTATTAAGAAACCGAAAATTTCCATGGAAAAGTAATGAGAAAACCCTTGATTTCTACATCTGTGTTAGTCAATCTGGTAGCTCCCTGGAATATAAATGCTTGCTTTCACAGGGCTAATTTTTAAATATATTTTTTGTAACTTTTTCATCTCCTAACTCAGAATTCCCGAAAGTATTTCATGCAAAATTTTGTATTGCCATTAATTTAATAGTATTTTATTGGTTATCTACTGGTTAAGGTAGGTTTCTTATGGACACACCCCCTACAGTAATCCTTTCTTCATCATTGCTAATGTAATATCATCAGAGTAATGAACCCGAAGGTCGGTTCGGTAGGTGAGGGTAGAGCTCACCCAGTAATAAGCCCAATGGCGTGTGAAATTCACACATCGAGGTAGAGTGGCAAGGTCCTTTCCCTGTACAACCTGTGAATTCCCAGAATGACCTGGTGCCCGAAAAATAGTTCACAGGGTGAAGCTGATGCCAAGATGCATCACCGGGAATCAAACCCGGGCCCTCCGGTCGGTAAATCGTATAGTTAAATTAACTTTTAGGTAAGTACCACAATGCATAAAAAACTTCTATGTAACGTCCTTATTAACTTGAAAGTTTTTCTAGTAGCACATTGATGATTCAGTTCAAATCTACGTTTTTCAGGGGTCGTTGATAAAAAATTTCATCTTTCCACGACTTCGCAGGAGAGCACGCAGGAACTACAAGGATACGTACCGATATATCGTAAAATAAACCAGTTCTAGAAAATGTTTCTACTCATTAAAGCTTGCGTACTGGCTTAGTAAATATGAGAAAAGTCCCTCTCATATGTTCTCATTTCATACATCAAACGACGTCTTGTTGAAAATTTTTCATTTAATATGGCGGAATCCCGATTAATATGTCGCACTGTTAAGATACTCGTGTTACTGAACTCTGTTTCAAGACTTTAGTTCGTCGGAGCTCGAAAAATGAGTTACTATTGGTAATTCAATTTAATATTCGTTTGAATTATAATTCAATTATCAAGGTTTTACATTGCCACAGTATCGTGAAAACAGGTATTATTTCGGGTGCGTAACAATGTTAAGAAACCGGCTATGGAGGAAGGAGGAAAAAATCTACCAAATTGAAATTTTAATATTTTGAAATGGGCTTGTTGTTGGAATTGTCAGGCATCCCCTGTTTTTCACTGTGGTTATGAGATTTGCGAGGGAGAAAAGAATAGGTACTTGTGTCTTTCAACTCGGCAGACGACCTCGCTCATTTTGTTGTAATCTTCAGAGCTACCGATTAAGTGCGGGGCTTGGATGATTTCCTCGACGTCGTGAGTGACTTTGAACGAGCGACATCTTCGCAACAAGCTCAAACAAGCCGTCGTCCGTGCCCCCAACAAACCTTTTCTAGAAATCCAGTGACGCAATTTGTACCTAACAGTTTCTCGCTACAAACCGAAGACATTTTCTTGCTAGCTGACCACTTTGTGAGTACGTTTTTTAAGGTGATAGGTACCCAAAGATTCACAGTGTTATAGATTTGGGGCTCAATAAAATAGAACTAGAGCTTTATTTCGCTTTTTCGGTCATTATATTTCCCAACTACCTACCTAACCACTTTGAAAAAATACTTGTTTCTACAATGCACCATCCATGAGCCCCAGGAGGGGAGATGAGATATGACCTCCCTCCTACATTTTCGGTATAACCCTAACACATTTCGAATAAACTATTTTTCATTTTATTAACCCAACCATTTAAAACTAATGAGAATGCGTGCAGGAATAAAATAACATTTTCGGAGACTGATTTCGGAAGGGAAAGGTAAGGTGATGACTAGTTTGGAAGTTTCGATAATTATTTTCGCTCCTTTGCCCCCCAATTGATTTCAGCACTCCGTCGCATGGCATAACCGTATATACTGCCTCGGGTGTTTCCTTTCCGCAAAAAGGGCCTGGGGGTGTTTCTGAGTCTCGTCGGACCAACGGAAACGGATTATTTTCCCATCCGAGTCGATCGAAAACTGATCCTACAGCCGTTAGCCGTGAATTTCACACTTCCGATCGAAACGGATCACTCAGAGACACCCCCAGGAAGTGTGATATTCACGGCAAACGGCAGTAGGATCAGTTTTCGTTCGACTCGGATGGGAAACGAATCTGTTTCCGTTGATCCGATGAGACTCAGCATTTAAGCATTAAGTTTTGTTTCTCTGCCTGCAAGACAATGCCTTGAAACATTAGTTTCATGCCTGACGATGCCAAAAACATCGAGAAAATACTGAAGTGTGTGTGATATTTATGCAGATATTTTAAATGTTTAACAGTAGTTTATTTGAGTAATAAACCCTTGAGTCCCTATTAGTATTGATACTCTATCGTGTGTATCCTCTAGGAAATATGAGTGTGTGTATACACGGGGCCAAACCTTTAATATGAACTAGATTATCATCTTCCCAAGTAAAAAACGTGAATCCGGGCCATGTGATCCGCCACCATTTGTCATTGGGTCGCACATTTGAAGGTTTTCATGGCAGTGATTATTGGTAATATTATTGGTTTTTAAATGTATTTAGTTTCATACTGTGTGTCGATATTTTCTCGATGTTTTTGGATATCATTGTCGGGCATGAAACTAATTTTTTAAGGTTAATTTTCTTGCAACAAGATAAACAAAACTTAATTCTTAAAATTTAATTTTGCTAAACAATTTCCGTAGAACTCAAAAACTACAAAAGAAGCACTTCTACCGTTTGTATTTTTCCCCACCGGCAAGTGGCGGCCAGTACGTACGTAACTTGGATTCACTTACCGAAGACACGAGCGCCATCTGATTCGTATTACAATCTCTGGGATAAGCACGAGGAAGACTCTTTGATGTATGTTTTCGCTTTTCCTTCCGGGTTCGGAGAATAACCCCAACTATGACAATCCGAAGGGAAAGTTTCTCCGTTTGATCCTCATGCTAAGAATTGCATTACCGTGCATTTTGTAAGCATGTATTTCGTTATAGTCCCCATTCAGTTTGCAAGCCTTTGATGCAAGGAACTTATCATAAAAGTATTTCACGATCTGTCCGGCTTATTTTTAAAATGATGAATATATGAATGAAGAATGATATTATGAATGATGATACCTTTTACGGTTCATCTAAATTGCTTTTTTCTTGTAGATTCAATGTTATTCATTTCATAAAGAATAGTAAAGACTATTCCAGATAAACGAGGGACGTCAGAAATTAACTTTACCTATTTGGAACCATTTGGGTTGAAGAGTGAGCCACGAACAAAGTTATCATTTATGTATTGAACAACTACTACATAGTTCATTCTATATACTTGCTGATAGTTGCTTGATTTGCTGCGCAGATCCTCCAAGAATAGATTTAAAGTATAAGTAAATGGCATCGGTTAGTTTGTTCTTTTCCTCTGAATGCACATTCTTTTATATATAAATATATTAAGAAGGTCCACATTTTTCACATAATATGTTTATTATAATCCTTTCTTTTCGCTATACACACTTGTCTGTAACTGTTAAGGAGGGCAATAACGTTTCTAAAAAGAATACACGGATATCTGATTTGTAATACGATATTAAAATTAAGTGATTCAAAATGGGCAAACTAATAAATATTAAACATAAATCGTAAATACCATTTAGTTAATTCGTCCTCTTACTATTTTTTCCGTAGGGGGACGATTATTTCTTCAAAGAGAAACTCACTGAAAGAAACGCATAAACCTGAACATACAATGAGACCTGCTCCGCGCCTCTTAAATTAGAGAGAATGTATCTCACGATTCTATGCGACATTTTCGTGTTCATAAGCTAAGTTTTATTAGCCGAAGGGCTGTGATGCTTAGCCAAAGGCTATATAGCCTCCCCGACCCCATTATTTTACTCCCACAAGAATTGCTGAATAAGTTGAGTAAGTTACTATGATAATTTTATATCTCGTGCAATTGCGCTTAGAAAAATATCATGGAAAAATAAAGTAAGTACCAGCGATGAAAATGATACATAGATATACAGGTATCAATGAAGCTATTGGATGGGAGAAATAAAATATTCAGGAACAGAGCAATATGGCAACGAAGCGTCACCATTAGCACCCCTCACATCGAAATTAGTTTTTGGCTAAGCCACTGTCGCTTAGCAGATGGTATTCATGAATAAGTCAGCAAGCGGTGTCCCACGTAATCTAGGGGTTCCTTTAAAACAACCTGCATAAGTTAGCGTCCACCGTATCAGATGGAAAAAACATATGGAGTACACATTCGTGGTGAAGATTGGAACGATCTGCACTGAAGTGTTCACAATATGGCGAAAAGATTGAGGGAAAGGATTCTTGTGGATCTAAGTACATGGGAACATGTGATGTGATCGCGGTAAAATTTGTTAATGCAAAAGAGCTTTTTCCTGCCAACAGGAGATCTACTACATATATGTCGGCTATTACCTATGTGCTTTAGTAAGATACTTGCAAAAATGTACTTTAAATCACCGCTCTTCATGAAACAATTCTTCATATTTTGTCGAAATTTCCCCGTTCATAAATAAATAGCAAACATGAGAGGCAGAATATAAAATAAAAAGTGTGTTCGTATGACTAATAATTCAACATTGGCAACAGTCAAACGTATGATGTTCAATCTAAGAGTTTTAACGTCAAATAACCAATAAAAACAGTAAAAGCTACCAATTTTCACGTTTTCGTGAAGCATTGGATTCACAAGTGTCACCAAGGAGATAAGCAACGACGAAACAAGCCTAAACAGTGTTTTGAAGTTCGCAGCAATATCACCAAGATTACTAGCATATTGAGAATTTTCTGAGTGATGAACGATAACCAAAAAATAATGTTCTTTTATGAGATTACATGATTTGTATATTGCTTCTATGTGTAAAACCCACGCAGTTTAGTGACATCCATTAAGGAAAAATGAGCTAAGTACGAATACGTCGCTACGATAGCTACGTGTAAGATATGTATGACTATAGTTGTACGACCTTTAATAATTTGGAAATTGAGAGAGAGAGAGATTGATTTATTGCTCATTGTTTACATTAAATATATTTTTCAATAATACATAGCTTTAGGTATTTCATGTAGTTTGTATTAGTTTAAGTATATTTAGGTATATTCCCCCAGACCTCGGTAAAAATTTCAATAAATCCATTTCCCACCTAATAGTACGGTTTCACAGATCAGGACTTTCTTATCTGAAGCACTGTGTTCTACACACTTGTAGGTCAATCTAAAGTACACCCTGCTCTCGAAAGATACGCAAAGATAAATAAATAAAAACAATAATTCCATGTGTTCTATATATGACTTTTAATCTGTGTCAACCCTATGAATTAACCGAAGTGAAACCAAGCCATAATTTTCCGAAAGCTCGTCGAAATTGTTTAGAGTTCAATATCAAGTGTTGGTTGCCATCGATAACTAGGAACCAAGTCATACCTAAGATTCTTGCTAGGCATCGATTACGTCTTCTTTCGGCCGAGGTACTATCCCCTGATTTTAATATATTTTTTATTACAGAATGGGGGGCGGTAGACCAGTGGGTAGAGCGCTGAGCTACTAACCGGAGGGTCAGGTTTGATTCCGGGTGACGCCTATGGACACCCTCAGCTTCACTCAAGCTGCCTGATTTTTAGGGTACCAGGCCATTCTGGGAAATCGCAGGCGACACAGGGAAAGGAACAGGCTCCCCTGCCCTGATGTGTGAATGTCACTCGCCGTTNNNNAGCTCTACCCTCACCTACCAAACCAACCTTCGGGTTGATTACTGTGATTTAATGATTTATAGCAGAGGTTGCTACAGACAGCTTGTACTGTACCGCAGTACATAGAAATACCTAGAAATCTAGCCTCAGGGACAGGCACAACGAGTATTGATATCTGGAATTACTTTCCAAGATACTGGTACCAAAGTGTGGGCGCCTCGTTTTATTGCCATTAATACCAGCCCTTGACCAAAACGCGCGAGTACTTGGGAGGGCTGGGTACTTTCAGTGGCAGAGATGAGTAAATCCGAGTGGGAAAAAATTCATGGATAATAAATTTAGAGTATATGATACGATTTATGCAATCCATTGGCTGTTACATTTGCTATTTATTCCACGACAGAACTATTAGAAAAGGTATGAAAATTGAGTTCGATTTACATAAGTATATATATTGCTTTGGCACAAAAATAAAACACATTTGTAGTTAGGTGAAAAAGGAGGAGGAAAATTGAGGTGGAGACTACGTACAAAAGCGAAGTTTAGTGTGTCCATGGAGCAGTTTCTCGCCACCATAGTTTCTTCAATGTTTTGCTAGTTATGCATATACATATTTTACTACTTCAAAGAATTATCAAATATTTGCGATGCTTTCCATGAACTTCAGATACACTTTGGTTTATTTTGTTAGCCGAGTCACTTATACCTATCAAGATTATGAGTTGGAAGAAAATAACATACGTGAAACAGGAGTTGAGAGGGAAATGGAAGATGATAAATCATTACTATATAGGCTAGTTCAATTATAACTATATATAAATGAAGGAAGCTTCGTTGCTCTTGCGAATTCTCCTCCTATATTTCAATAATGTGTGAAAGATATACCAGGAGAGTGATTGAGCGCAATAAATATTAAAAAAGAAGGGCTGCAAGTTTCTCTTCGCAAAAATCCTGAGACATATTCCTCTGAGCTAGGCTACAAGTTTTTCTAGGTTGTTGTAATAAATTATTTAGAAAAAAATAAATCTCGCACTCCACTTTTCCGCACTTCATAATATTCAGATAATAGAGAGAAATGCCATTTTTTCCCTAACGAAATGTTAAAAAAAATAAATTATGGCCTACTTACAATTAAACCTTTCGTATCCGTTGTTCCAATTTCGTACCACACGCCCGTTTGACATATTGCCTTATTAAACGTAAATTGGAAAATTTTTCATGCCTTTGTGGAAGAGGATATAAAAATGGAAGGAAAGAAAAACGGAAGATGAAGTTCTAGGCATTGTATGGGGAGGAGGGAGTAGAGGGAAATTTAAAGAAATTAGGAAAAGTAGGTGCAAGGTGTATGGAGGAACGATGGAATGTCGAGCACTGAGGCATAAATGGGAGATTACTGGATACGCGAGGTAGGGGGAGAAAAAGATTAGGAATGTGGGGCGGAGACAAGGGAGGCAGAGAGAATGTGGAGTTGAAGAAAGGTAGATGTTGTTTAGGGTGATACGGTGCTTAGTTTCGTGTATAGTGTAATATTTTTCAGTGTTAATAGGTGAGACTGTATACATAAGAAAACCTACCTTAACCGGTAGACTACAATTGATAACGTCTCATATACCGTTTATGACTGTTTTCACTTGAGTTGTTAATCGATCTTCAGTTACCTTTGGGGAACGGGCTTCGAGTGAGACTAACTGGGACTATTTTAACGCTACGTTTATCATAATATTAATGACAAAGAAATAGTCTACACCATTAAAAAATAATTAAAATATACGATATTTCTTATCAATCACTCACACTTTTGACACGATACGACGGAGTTGAAATGCTAACCATATGTTTCGCGAGCTCACTCAAGCCCCTTCTACACCACAGTGCACTCTTCAACCCAAGTCCGTTTCCTTAACCTTCGTACCATTACGCCCAAGGAAATCAAGGTATAACCACAGATTATTATTATTCGCTGTCTTTGTTCACTTTTTTCTTGTTTCGATAGACTCCAGGGATGGTGCGTTGGAGGCAATTCGTCTCGAAGCTGTATGGCGCGTCGAACGACCTCGAGGATATAGACAGAAGTTAAAAGTGGAGTATACGTATATGATACATAGATCGCTCACGTCATAGGGAACAACTGCAATGCCTTTTTATAGTACTTGGTCACTCGTTTATTAGATGGATATTCCATCGAACGTTACCTATTGTGGAAAATATGTTTTTAAAATCTTTGAATATTTTAAATTGAGAATGCATCCCATATTTTCATTTTTTACATGTTATTGTTAGGGAGAAATATTTGGAATTTTTTTACCTCGAATCCAAACCTCCTACGGCCCTTGTGTCGTATACGAGAACCGTAGAGATTTTGACTCGCTATCTATCGTATTTCATTTTTTAGGTATTTTTGAAAAACTCACCAATGTTATTCTTATGGTGGGGTTCGGGGAAGTTCAGCATCTAAACCAGGACACCGAGGAGGGAGGCTGTACTTTCTCTAGAAGTATCAGCTACGCAACAATGATCTCGAAAACTTTCATCTCCTCATTATATTTTTTTGACCTTTTTAGAAAATTACCTGCTTAATATTAATTGTTATTACTTCTTTCAAATGTGATAAGTTATGGTAGAAACACGGAAAGAATAATGGAAAACGAAAGTCGAAAATATAACATATCACGGCATTGCTTTTTTACTACACAAATCATTTCTACTTAAAGAAACGTACCTCTTTCTC
Source organism: Calopteryx splendens (assembly GCA_002093875.1). Lineage (NCBI taxonomy): Eukaryota > Metazoa > Arthropoda > Insecta > Odonata > Calopterygidae > Calopteryx > Calopteryx splendens. Next base: position 132,445 of record LYUA01002316.1, on the reverse strand, counting down.
CGCACACTTTTACGTTTGGACATGAACCATATGCATTTCAAAATGCTCTTAAATCACTTCATCCTATGGTTGAGAAGTATGCAAAATTTTGGAACAATAACAAAAGTAAATGATTCTTTCATTTCTAGAAAATCGTATCCTTTAGTTACTTAAATAACTTTTACGCATGTTTAAGCCATAGATAAGCAATTTTTTTTAATTTGAGAAAATAGGTAAAAATTGGGTTCAATTACCTTGTTGAGCAACAGTACTGTAACCTCAGAAGTGTGAATTTTTATTTTCTTTCAAAGCATTTTTTTAAATTTCTTTCTTCTTTAATTATTGTCTTGTGCCAAAAATAATCGCCATAAATTTCAGGCGTCCCAAAATTTCATAGAACAGCACCATATTTTTTCCAAAATTACGCTTTACCATTAATTCAATAACTACAGTTAAATTAAGTCTAATACAAGTAGCGAGGTCGTCGAGTATTATTTTCTAAACTGCTTGCAAAAAAATAGCCATTGGTAACATGATACTGGATGAAAGACGTATTCTCCCCCCGAATATTTAATTTGCAACAAATGACCACTACTGCCCCAACGAATGAGATATTAACCAAACAGAACGCAAATTATTTGTGTCCCCACCAGAGGCCATCTTAAATTCCTCTATATATATTACGAGACTATTTTTGCGCATTACGCATGCATTTTTAATTTAAAAAATTCTCGCATGTACTTTTTATCACCAATTTCGAAAAATTAGCTCATGCTGACTCATGAATCATATTTTACTCAAGATAATATAATTGATTTTTGTCAAAAATGTTCATGCATGCTTCACTGATAGGTATATAATTTTACGCCAAAAAATGTTTCTTTACGAAAATTAAAATATGTTAAAAGTATGTCCTCTTTAGATAATGGTCTTATTGATCCCATCAACTATTTTATAGCAGAAATAGGCAACTGAGGAAACTTAATCATTAAAAGTTAGGCAAGGTTAGGTAATAAAATATTATTTATTGTACCTACTGCAAAATGTTATATTTTCATTAGGATAAAAATTGTTAGTTTCAATTTTATGACAATTTACTGGTCAACTGTTAATATAATACTGTTTTTTTTAGAAAGATAAGAAACATATTATTAGAGTTTCGGTTAAATTTAAGCCTCAAGTCCATCTGGGGGCTGTTAAGGCGGTGTCCTTATTCTACAACTACGTTATATTGAATATTTTTCCTGTTATGTCAGTATATTTGTAACTCTCGCTATACGATCTATGTTTGATCTTACTCTGGGAGATAGGGTCGTTTTCTAAAATCCACTTTCCAACGATCGATATAGTTCTGTGCCTTCGCCATTATCTAAATAAGAAAACAAAAGGATAGCATCACTTTCAAGTGCTCGATTACTGAAGTGAAATTTCTTTTGAGTGGTAGATGAATCGGAAACAAAAACGTCGTTTGTAGTTTCATTACCAGTCTCTTACGCCCCCCCTTCTCATCCCACCTGGTTTTCCTCGCTGCTAAAACTATTTCAAACATCCCAAATCTGTATAGAAACCCCCGATCCCCCTATCTAGAGTTACAGCCGCTTCCTCCCTCACTGCCAGGAGAAAGGCAATTGATCCTCCGCCTAGAGTGTCGAACGCAGAAGCTTCTACTTGCACCGATCCAGTTTATTGATTGTTCGTACGATTTCATGTGATTTAAAAATAAATTTCGGAAATACAGATTTATTGGTTTCCCAATGCTGTCCGTTTTGAAAGAGATTTCCGAAGAACTACTCGGGATTGATTTTCCAAAAAATATCGTACTCCCGCATGAGGAAATATTGGAAAACTAGGGGGGTCAGTAATGAGCGAACAATTGAAAACTGACACGCATTCATCGGAATTGCTTAGCCTGGAATTAACTCTCAATTTTTCAACATATTACTCGAAACAGGACTCCGGAAGTGAAATATGTAGTCCGAATGCCTACGTCTCGCCGTAAGTATGCGCGGTATGCGCTCAGCTGAGCAGTCATCTGTTCAGCGCCATCTGTTCGGCTTACGTTCGAACCCATCTTGACAAGTCTTGACAGGATAGTGAGAAATGGCACTGAAGAGTGAAATTCTGACGATAAAACAGAGCATTTTAGCCAGCGATTACTAAAAGCAATTTGTTTTTGTTGTGCAATTTGTTGCATCGCGGAAAGGTTTTTTGGGGAATGCTATTTGTTAAATACAAAGATGTCCATAAAAGACGAAGGCTCTCGTAAAAGATTAATTATGATGGTAAGGCAAAGAAGGCAGTTATGGGATCCGAAAGATCCCAGGTACAAAGATCCGAAAGACACGCAGAGAACATGGATAGAGATAGGTAATCTATGCAGGAACACTCGTAAGTAATGATTGATTATGTTACTTATGTGAGAGTGATTTTGTAAACATTTGTGTTGCTCAATCTTTGAGAAAATTTCGATTTTGTTTTTAAGCGGAGAGATGCCGAAGGACTTGGAAATACCTTAGAGACTGTTATAAAGCTAAAAGGAATAAGCTGCCGTACGGTTCAGACATTAGGAAGAAGGGATCATGGGCTTTTATGGATATTATGAGATTCATTGATGATGTTTCCAAACCGCGACCGTAAGTGGATGAATGGCCAAAAATTGTGAAAGATGTAACATAACATAACTACATTTAAGTATAATTTTACTTCAAGCAAACCAATTGTCAACATGGATAGTATTCTACTGGGCAAGCTCGGTAAGTTTATTTTTAATGGAAATGCTCTCACCTCATAACAGATATAATGTTCCTAATTGTAAAATTTTCATTCTTTTCCAACAAAACAGAATCATCAGCGATGGAAAGCGATTCTTTGCAGGAAATAGGTAGATGAATTTCACACGACACATTGCAAATTCATTGGTGTTTTTGCTGCACCTGCTCTGCCTACTGTATTTTTACCTTTTATGCATTTCAGAAGATGAAGCACATGGAAATGTTGAGATTTTAGAGGATGATATGCCTGGGCTATACGGTGGACTTAGTCACGCAGGTACGGTACTCGCCTAATCGGAATACATCTTTATAATCGTTCGTCACGTTCGTTACCGTGGGTGAATCGCCCCCATCCAATCACAGCCCCCGATTTATTTACAGCTATCAATTGTTTTATATACGTGGTTCGCGTACTTCGATTCAACTTGAACCTTTGCCAAAAGAGCCTTTAAAAAAAATTAATTATTGCTGTTTGTTTTGTCACATTTTATTTTTCACCCATGGGAAATTGTTTTCCCGAGGAACAAAAACAGTTGCTATCTACGGTAGGGTCATTTTTTTGTGAATTTCCAAGAAAAACATTAAGCGCCTGGAGACGGGCGAATTAATAATTTACCCACTGCTTAGTTGTGGTGCGAAGATAAAAATGCGAAAGCCTCGATTGAGAAACTAGCTTCCGAAATAAATAATTGTAGACTTGTTACATGTATCTAAAAATAATTGTGGAAATTCTTATATCAATCAACCGCATGATAGTAAAGTATATTTCATGTCTATTTAGTCTATAATCAGATATATTCACAAAATAACTAGTTTTTAATTCATCATACCACACTTACAGGTAGCTTTTCCCCCACTCAGCATGAGGATACGTTGGGAGTGACTAAAATGAATGGTAAGTTCCCATAAATTGCTACTTATTACTAATAAATTTTACTTACCTATTTATTGCATCCAACCAAAGTTAAATGAAAATTCTTCCATAAGAAATTTATAAATTTCTTGTGGAAGTCACAAAGTACTTTTATCATTCCAACCAAAGTTATTGCAACCGCACAATAAAAAGAGATTTAAAAATTATAAACCAACCAACAGAAAACACCATAGGCTGGTGTACCAAAATAAATGTTTCCTTTCTCCCGAGGAGAAATTAATTCGTCATTCCATTAGCTCAGATCTCCAACAAGGTAAAGTAAGTTTTACCTAAATGCTTATCCTTAAAGACTATGCTCATGATATTGTCACATAACATCATTAGATATTATTTTTTTCAATGCTGGTTTAAAACTAATCCTACATCCTTAGGGAATGAAAGTTATGCCCTTTATTTGGGAATATGATGCTGCTATTCACCACATTATAAATTCCATATTATCCACATAAGACAGCTATAAATTATAGCAGGCTTTGGCTTTATGCTACTTGATCATTCTGTATCATGATTTTCAGTCTCCTACAGTAGGTACCTACTTTATTTCATGTCATAAATTCACCCTCATTCATGTAGCATAAAATATAATCATCCTTATTCTCATTTCATTTCTTCACATTGTGTTATCACAAAATATTAAGCAACTTGTGGAATGGAGGTGGCAGAATTTTATCAGAGTATTTCCAACTATGACTTACCGAAGTCTTTGTATTAAAAGCACACATTTACATAATTTCCCATCAATACCAAACTTATTTCTCTGATAAAAATAATCATATGCATATATACACTATAGTGTATGCACAAAATAAAAAATAAATGCTTTCTTATCAGACTAATATTGGGTTTCTGTTCCACCATGAAGGTTTAAGTTAAATTGTAGATAGGAACATTGTAATCATTTGAAAATTGTCAGAAATGTTAAAAGAATTTAATAACACATGAAATGAAGCCTTTTAAATCAATAGGAATAATATAAATTGATGTATGAATTTCAGTATTGTGATCTACATTTTTCTCAATTCAATAATATTTCAATCACTTTGGAGTATTATAATCGAAATGCCTTCAAAATTATGAAAGGGGCTTGGAAATGTTTCATGCTGTTCCTAGATAGGATACATGAAATGTTTGTCTTTATGCCTCATGTCTAGCATACGATTATTGTGTGTTCTAGTGATGCCATGAATGCTCTTCTTGGATTTTAATTTTCAATTACTTATCTGCTATTCCTCCTTATACAGTATAAACTTAACTTCTTTTGTGCTTCTTTCATTTTAACCTCCATTCTTCTCTTCCCTCACTGAGAATGACACTTCTGTGTGGTAATGTGCATTCAGTACTCAACCCTAGAAGTGTGTTTCCAATAGTTCTCCCTTTTGGAAACCCCACAATAATTTTGGAAATTATTTTATTTGAAAGGAGTATTATTACAACCTATTGTTTTTATGTTTAGCTGTAAAAAAAGTTTTGTTTGTATGATTATAACAAAATAGATCAAAAGCACATATAAAAGCAATAATCTTTATCTCTGTAAAATGTTTTTTTCGTACTTACATTTTTCTAGAAGTTTTACATTTGTATTCACCCTTCTGAAGATTTATATTTTGAATATTTTGTGAAAATCTTCTTCATGCGGATATCAAATATTTCAAGGCATACATACTTTCATATCATGATCTGAATAAATTCAACAAGCTCTTTCAGTCTGTAGTTTTAGTATGTTTATTTAAATTGGCGTTTTTGCAATAATCTGTCCATGTTCTGTTTTCCAGAGACTGTGAAAATAGAAAAGCGCCATCAGAACTTTCGGAAGGCCATATTAAATGAAATGAGGAAGGGAAAGGATCCAGATTTTCAGTGGTTGTCAAGCCTTAATCCTCTTCTCAAAAAGTTCAAGGATGATTTAAAAAAGGAAAGAGTAAAAATAAAAATTCATTCATTCCTGTTAGACTCACTAGAAGAACAAGGTAGGGGTTATTCAGGTTCTCATTCCATTGCTCGACTTCTTGTACCCTTGATGCAAACAAAGAAAATACTCCTGGGTAAACAAATTTGAAGCATTTAAGAGCTTTTGCATTAGCTTCTTCAGTGGGGGTAACTTCAGACTCAGCTTCAGTTCTTGAATTGTTTTCTTCATGCATAGACCAGTTTCTCCTGAGGGAAAGGTTTTGGCCTTTTTTATGGTCGTATAATCATGATTTGCTAATAAGCCAAGTACTTCTCTTACAGCCCCGTAATAGATCCATTATTTATCACAATCCCTGATTGATCTAGAAATGTCTTTATTGTGTAAAGTGTAAGGTAAATTTGTTGCATTCAAATGCATTTTGTATCAATAATGTAATAGAAGAATTAAAGTTTTCAAACCTGGTTAAATTGCAAATCTTGAGAAATAGTTTCAAATTGTTAGTTATCGGCATAGGGCAATGGTTTTTCTCTCTCCATCCATTTATTTGTGCTTCCTTTTTGTGCAAGCTGATCTTTGAAAAATATTTGTGTTTGATGAAGGCAGTATAACAGGACAATATGTTTCAGAACCAACAATCACCTGACTATGCTTCCAAGATGTAGGTGCCTTTGTGGTTCCCACTAGATATCCCATTTTTCCTTTACCAGTTTTCACCATGCATCTCAATGTTTGGTTAAAATAATTTGCATCACCTGGTGACCTAATGGCCATGGAAAATTAAGTCTTACTTAAAAACTATATCTGACCACCGTGTGTGCAAATCATAGAAACCAAAACTGGTTGTCCCATAGTATTTATTTTGATAGTTCAATATAGGGTTATTAACGAAATATAGACAAATGAAATCTAAGGCATCAGCATGTATGATTACTAGCCTGAAAGTCTAACAATTATAACCTAATTTCAGTTGGAAACATTTATAAATTAATGGAATAAATATAAATGCCCCTTAAGTAGACTAAATGGATTTAGCTGCACAGTGCTATTGCTCTTCTGCAGTCAGATATGTGCTGTAAATACGAGGGGTGTTCTAAAAGTTCTTGGCCTGACACAGAGATGGCATACAGATGTCAAAATTGCTATTATGTATATGAAATATGCTCCCTTAGAAGGCACACTGCGAAGTTTAAGATGGCAATCGTAAACAGTGTTAACACTTTATTTACAAAAAAAGGATAAAACTGAAATTCGAGCTGTTATAAAGTACTTCATTTAAAAAGGCTTAACACCAACAGATCAAAAAAGAGTTCACTTCTACATTAAAGGATGCTTCTCCTTCGTTTTTGAAGGTTAAAAAAGTGGGCTGCTGAATTTAAGCATGGTCGTTCATCCATTCACAATGATGAATGCTCAAGACGTCAAAAAACGGCTTTGACTGACAAGATTGTGGCAAAAATTCAAAATGCCGTACTCGATGATCACCGATTGAAGGCTAAAGAACTTGCCTACATTGTAAACATCTCGACTGGCCTACCACATTTTACATGATGATTTGGGCATGAGAAAGCTTTCCGCTCGATGGGTGCCGTGTTTGTTAACATTAGACTAAAAACGCATTCGACTGAACACTTCTCAGGAGT
>LYUA01002316.1:95641-110029 GCA_002093875.1 Calopteryx splendens | reverse complement strand
TCCTTCCGTAAATGCTCACAGTTGAAAATACCTACCCCATTTCCGCGTTTATTCCGGCTTTGAAGTCTTGCGGCTCTTAAAGCGGTTTCAATTTAAAATTGTTGGTTTTCAAATTTCTTCGCCGAATCATTCATTACTTGTGAACTCCCCGTGATCAAGGAATATTACTCACCAATCCTTCGCCAGTTGATTCGACTTTAGCTAATGACATCTGCCACTCTTAATAAAGTGGAATAAAAAACATCCGTTGTGAATTAACGCCGGCTTATCCTACTTAATAAAGCGGACTCATCAGTGCAGCTGAACTCAGCACAGCACAGGAAGAGCGTGATGAGTTCATTCATACATTTTGCGGAGGCGGAGCTTCCTTTCTCTCCTTTCATTTACAGTAAGAATTTCTTCAACCGTAGCATTCGTGATTCACCTCTCTGGGTAGGGCTAAAACTCACCCCGCGCCCTGAAATGAAATTTTTCCCATGCCGGTGATCGGATTCAAAAATCAAATTACAGCCCCTACCGATTACTGAAATCCGTGGAAACCACAATCAGATACGCATAGTATCTATCATTTCCTACAAGCGCAGATGTTGATAAGCAATTACGCGCTTTATTTAAAATCCCTATTTGTTTCGGCTTGACTGTCTTATTGCTCGTGTCGATGCATTAACACTCAGGAAGAGGTAGAAAGGATAGTTTTAACCAATATTAATTGCGAAATAAGCGCAAAACTGTTTTAATATCTGCAATTGTAAAGGGAGATGCCATAAATGTCTAGGTATTGTGGTTGCCACTGCTTCAAGGGACCCATTCCTAAAATATATGAGTTTATTTATAAGTCCCATGTAAACAACACAACCGTGATTGTAGTGCATATTATAGGTTCCAGAACCGCACCATTTCAAATTTAGAAAATTTCTAAATTTTATATCAGATACAATTTTCATTAGAAGGCTCTCTATAAGTAATGCAATAGGTGAAGACTAATAAGTTGGCTTGTAGCTGTGCAATACGGGCCCCTTTTTATTTCTAAGTGGATATAGGTAGTTAATATTTTAAAACCTTGGTAGCCTCATTGAACAGATATACTACCTGGGAAATGTATGCGTTCCGAGTGAAAGATAGCCTTATATGCGCTTATGCTTCTAAAATATCACGTTCATTTTCATGAAATTGGTCAAAACCACCGGGTTTATATCATTCCAATATTAACAGATACATTTGAATTACAAACGAGTTTTCTTCCTCTAGTAGCCATACATTATTTTGACATAATGATGAGGGGAACAGTCGTCGCATTTTCGCGCATCAAGGTTTTATCACGGATGGCACACGACGCGCATATCAAATCCTCCTTTTTTTTTAAATGTTGGAATAATATAATTGGCGAATTTAAAATACTAGCTGAAAGAAAATTAATTATTATAAGTTAACAGATGACTGTTGACCATTGGTTTTTAATATCTAGGAATAATGTAAAATCAAGATCTTGTAAGATATTAGCATATCTTTGAGGACGTGATTACGAGGAATTTCAAACATAGGTATGATAATTGATTTTGTTTCACCGAAGCTTACTTGGGGGAACGAAAAAACCAATTTGTGCACCAAAATGTTTTGAATAGGAAGCTATTCAAAAAGGGGTCTAGAAATATTATCCTTGGTAATGGATTGTCACAAAGCCACGAAGATTCTGATATGGTAAATTTAAATGGTTCCTTGTATACAAATCAGGATCTTTGGCGCCCTAATGTCTAACTTTTGCGCATACTATTAAATTATTGTCAACATTTTGAGGAGGAAAGAACTGATTAATTTTATACCACCGAAATCCCCTCTGGGAACATTTTTTATGCCTAATTAATGGAAAAAAAAGTTTACTTCTTTTCATATTATGCATTTAATCCGTGGATGAAATCTCGGTGGGGGGGTGAAATATCGACAAAATTTCCCCATCAATCGTAATCTTTCCTTCCCCCTCCCTCCGGTTTTCTCCAAGCATATCTCTATTGTATTAGGTTTAAAAGGCCGGTTGAGCGAATCAAAGCGTGGTGAATCTGAAATTATGAGACCTGCGAAAATCTAGGAGGGGGCAATGGCCTCGTCTTACCCGTGACTGATATGGAATCGAATTATTGTTTGACTAGAAGCTGCCGACGGTTGAAGAAAGAAATTCCGTGAAATACTCGTAGAAAAATGCAGTTTTTTTAAAAAACCAGAATCGTCAATTTTTTTTTAAATAATCGAAATATTTTGCTCTGAATATCTTCTCCCCTACCTTGAGGACCCCGGTGCGACCGAGTTACCACCTGACCCTGATCCTTCCCAAGGTTTCAAAGTTTATTTTATTATTTAGAGAAAAATAATCCCAAGGAACAGGCTCAGACGAGGGATGATTCAATCCTTCGGCTGCGTCTCCGTGTTGTCCACCTCAATCAAGGACAAGCCCTCGGGTTTCCCGAAAGGATTTAGGTGAGTCAACGGAATCCAGGGGTAACCCTTCCTACCGTCTCTTCCTCCTGATTCGCATGCCGCCCGCCCTTCGTCATCCACGCGGACCGGAAGGACCGTGGACGCCGGCAGCGGAGGTGGATGCGCTGTCCCGGCCTGCTCAACACGTAAACAGGAAAGGAAGCTCTCCATTAATGAACTATCTCGAGGAAGGAATCCGAAGTGAGGTCGCGGAAGAAAACTAATGTGCGCGGGAAATCGGGTAATTAAAGTCGGGCGAGTACCTACTCCTTCAGTTAAAACGCGATAACAAGTATGTGATGCTCTTTTCCGTCTAGAAGGAAATGCAGGCGGTTTAAGTTTTTGTCACGGTTAAGTCGCTAATGAACAACAAAAGATGTTGGACAGTGCACACTCACACACATATCTTAGTTCAGCCAGCAGGGACAAGGCGCGTTGCTACTCCAACGACCAAATGTAGTGTCGTAACCAGAAAATAATTTAGGAAGGAGATAATTCTGACACTTCGTTGCCAACTGAGTAATTTATTTCTCCCGGCCAAAAGTTCATTTCATTGGTGTATTTATTTTTGGAGCTATTGGTACTGCATATCTTGTAGATATTTTGTATGCGCAAATGAAAATTGCAGTTTGAATCCAATGAAGCGTAAACCTACCTAATTTTCGTATGATGAAACAAGAAAATGTACGATTATCTGCTTATCTACACGTATGTAAAATTTCTTATTATTATTATTTATTATATTATTGTTTCATGAGCCTACCTATCGTACCCAACTTCGTCAACTATTCTCGTGGGAGTAAACTTTCGGGGGTGTATAGCCTAGTCAGCCCCCAGCTATACCCTGACCATTCCTCCTCAGCTTATTGTTGGGACCTAGACTTTTGGATGAAGGTATATTTAAACTAGGTCGCGAAACTGGCTTCATGGATCGTGTGAAATTAGGTCTTGTTTAATGAAAAATATAAAAATTATAGGTACCTTTTTTTACCTCTTCCCCTAAAATGCTAACTGATAATCAATAGAAGTGATTTCCTCTAACAAGAAGTACTCATTTAGTACAAAATATTAATTTCCTAATTCGTAATTTAAAGCGCTCCCCGAGGTTTCGCATTACATTTCCTGGAAATATACGAGTAAATTGAATCGCACATGTATCAAACAAGACAGAAATAACATAACCCTGACTGTATGTAATAAGCAATTTTTATTCTTCTACAGCATAAATTATAAACCTAAACCTAGATTCAATAAAGCACGATACAAGCTACAGTAAAAGGAGGGTTTAAAAACATAAGAAATTCTGTTATGTTATTAAACCAAGCTATTTAATTTAACTACACGTATCCAGCTAGGAAAGCACCGAAAAAATATTTTTTGTTCGCTTTTAAGACAAATCTTTTATTTTTTCGATTTCCGGTTTTATTACATCAATGATACCTTAACTAATATCAAATGCGAATTTTCTATATCTCAAATTTTTCCAATTTCATGGAATTGGACTAAATTTAGGGCATACAAAAATGACGGTTACCCTTGAACACGTTTCGAAGGACCGATATTTCATGACACGCTTGCTCCACTTAGGATCCTCTAATTTTCAAGGTTACATAATTTCCAAAAGTGAAAGGGGTAATTAGCAAGATACATATACAACCAAGTAGCAGATACAACTTTTCAGGTAAATATCACCTCATGCTGGCGTGATAGCATGGTGGATACAGCGTTCGCATATTAACTGTAGACAATAATATCGGTTGGCCTTGACGATCGAAGTGTAATAGGCTCGCTTGCTCAAAACAATATCGTATTGCTCCCAATATATTTTTAAATGTCCAAAAACGTAAAATAAAGAGTTGGGAATGGTTCAATCCTTCTCGCAAATATTACCCCCACAGCTCCCATTTCGGTGGCGGGTAAGGCAGAAAGTACCGATAAGAACTTCTGGTACTGGCGGAAGAGTTTTGGCATCAGAACTTTGTGGGGAGATAGACAGGTGAAGCAACTATTTACACTGATGCATGAATTTCACACATCTTGATCCAGAGTACCAACTCTACCATCGCCCTTCAAACCGGGTTGGTTGAGTGTATCTCTTTCGGTCTCCGAGTATACCTGGGCAGAGGAAATAAATGCTGAGATCAACCGAAACCAAGGGACATAAAGTATCAAGTGTGAAAATGGATTTCAAATACAAGATAGTTGAAGGGTCATTAGGGAGAAAAATCAAATTTTAGCATGAATCATTTCGTAAATAAAATGAGCAATAGAGGTGACCTCAACATCAATGAACATCCCACACATACTATCAGTGGCGGATCCAGAAAAATTTTACAGGGGGGGGCACATATTTTAGAACATAATTTCTACAATAATATTTACTAATAATTGAATTCATGAAATGCGAGATATGCGGTCCCATCGGAATCAATCAAAAATCTTGATGACTGCACTAAGTAAAAAAATGTAAAATCCATGTTTTAATCATTTTTGGGTGATTTGGAAAGACCCTAACAACTAATCTACGTCTCGCGTGAGCTTCCTTTGGGATCTAGTATAAACCTGTGGTGTTTTCATTTCCTCAAATATATCTGATGAATTCGGCCCAATATGTACGTAGAAGGGCTTTCCATCGCTGCAGTTGAGCATGTTTTGGTACATGGTGACTAATGACTGCGCTGAGGGGCTGATACAACAGTTTCGGCGTTCGTTGGCACGCGAATCATGTTTTAAGTGCGTGATAACATTTCCTAGCCGTCGCACGCGAGGGCGAAGACGTTTGCCGCGCCGCGCCGGCCGGTCCAGATTTTTTGCGGTGCCCGCCTACCCATTCGCTTCGGGATGCCATTACTAATACAGCATCGATGGTGGTGTCAATGCCCTTGGGACTTTTTGGCTTCCAATGAGCGGGCCCGAGGATGCACTCACCCTCTCGGGGACGCCTCCGTGTGAATGGGCGAGGTCCCGAAAATACTTTCCCTGTGCTGGAGCGGAGCCAGAGAGTTTAGGGCCGGATGGGCGGAGTACATAAATAAAAGATTTGAGGACTGCCAAAGTCGGTCTATGGTACCCGAGGGGGGGTCGGCGGATTCCGGTTGAAAGGAGACGAGGGAAGGAGGTTCAGGATAGAACCGGACTACTTTTGGCTACTAAAGTAAATGCTATCAGAAATGAATGACTAGTAACACGCCTCTCCAGTTCTATCGTGCTTGCTTTCATTATACATGCGTGAAGAATTTAGTCATTCTTTCATCCCACAGCAATTCACATCTGCGCAAGTTTATCGGATAACTTTGTAAGTGGGAAATCGGCGAAATTTAATTTTTTAAATCTTAACTTATGGTATAAATCGCCGTCCAGACGTCTCAAAAGTACTTCGGTGATGATATATTTAAAGAAAGAGCTTAAAGCAGATGCCCCTATCATAGGCGGACCGCGAAGCAATTTACCTCTTTTTGAAGAAACGCTAAAACAAAAGAAATTGTGACCACGCAAGGGTGTATATTTTACGGGTTTTTCTCTCCGATATTGTTACAAATACGTGACTGTCAGAACTATTTACAGAATTCTGTGGAGACAAACAAAGCATCTAATAATTATTTATAATAATTCAACCATTCGCATGAAATATATTTATTTTTATTATAATAATTCTTATTAGAATTATGAAGGGCCTTCTGTGAATTATAAACCCTTAAATACACCAACGGGCATAATGGTGAGCACCCTCCCTGTAACCTCCTCCCCCTAATGGAGATACTGAAAACAAAGTAGGTCATACTGTCAGAGTTCAAGATGAGCTAGAGTTCTTTTGGTGATTTTTTGCTCGTGACGTGGATCTCTTTCAAAGAGTGAATGATAATTTTTTTGTCGAAACACATTTTTCGTATTTTACATGTTCCCTCCGCAGACTAGTGGCCTGAAAAAAAGCCTGAATCAGAAACTTAACTAATGTCAAATATTCGTTTCATGGCTTCAATACATAATGCAATCGTTCATTAATGCCTGAAAGTTTAATTTCATTGGCGAAAAATCCTTGATGTTAATTATTAAGAGGTGTTTTTCTAGTGAAATTAAAAAAAACAGCAACTGATTAGAATTTTAGCCTTATAACTATTCAGGAGGAGTGTCCTTTTTCTTGTGATCGTCTTTTTTCGGGCAACATTTCTTTCTGGGAAACTGCAGGTGGCACAAGAAAGGAACAGGCACCCCCATACCCTGATATGCGAATTTCAAATAAGGTAAGGCTCAGAACAATTGTTAACACCTTAAGGTGAGCTTTACTCACACCTATCCTAATCAACCTTCGGTCTGTTAACTGCGATTTTTTAAGGCTTTAAGTCGGTGTGCCTCTAGCGTTCAACTGTGCTCCGCGTTATAGGTAAGAACTCATGGTCTAGTGGTTGGTTTAGTGCTCGCCATCTAAGCACGGGCTCGTTTCAGCACTTCATTTAAGAATATTCGTAACAATACTCTGGTTATGGATTGTCGTAAAGTGACGAACATCCAAAGACGCGATTTTGGAACTGACAACAGAACCCCGATGCAAGAACTAGTATGAAAGTCGTCAGTCCTACGACCCACGGAATAGCCAATGAGGCAATATTCGATCGCGAGAATAAATTTCAGCATTTATGTTATTTCCATTTCATTGTTCTCTATCTTGTTGAGTTGCGTAATTGCTGCTGCAGACTTACAAAACATATTAAGGAATTTCTACAAGCAGTCTTAAGAAATCTGTGCTGAACACCTTAAGGAATCTCTACGGAATTCCCTGAGGAAATCTGTGCATATATTTTTGAAACGAACTTGTACTGGTACCCGAAAAATCATACAGCTTGGGTGAAGCTGATGGAAATGGAATAACAAATATAAGATAAAATTTCGAAAAAAATTGAAATAGGACGGAACACAAAATCTAATCCATGGTATATATTGTTTTGACGTGTTTTTAATTTATCGTAAAAGTTAGCTGCATTAGCCCTCGCCAAAATTCAAACCGGCGCCAGCCAGTAAACGGTACATTCGGCCACCTATTTCAGATAAGCATGCGAACGTAGTGCAAGCCGCATTTCGAAGATGGTGTAGGATAATTGAGGTATACCATATTTGGAGACCACAGAAACAATATCAGAATCAGATATAATTAGTTCATTGAAACATCTCGCGTCTTCCGCAATTCGTATGAGCGGTCAAATATATTTCAAGATCAATTGATTCTACGCTTGGTGTAAAGCAGGACTGACAGGGGGCAGTGAAATCGTACGTAAAGAATTTTATGGTGAACAGAGGGACAGAGGTATAGGTGTCATATTAGGCTATTAATGTTGTAAATATGGGAAGCTTAATAAGCATTTACGTCATAAGCTTTTCTGATAAGTACACACATTTAAGCATGGAGATATACGGCGGTGGCATACCGTACAAGCGGGTCATACACAATCATAAAAAAGCTACATATCAGGCATCTTTAGCGTTGATATGGTTTCTTAATTGCTAATTAGTTTCTAATGATATTGATATCGGGAACAGAAGATCAAGTTTTCATTTCGTTATCGCGAACCTCCAATTCTTCCACCGTATTAATTTTAGTGAAATACAACGTAATGTATTCGTTGGTTTCAAACACGGTTGTGTACTTATTTTCGCCTTCCTTTACCGCAACTTTTTATGAAATAAAATTTTAAATAGGATTTGGAGAAAGTGATGGACGCACAAGTTGATAGTGTGCGTTGATGCGTCATATCTTTTTTCAGCACGGTCTTGCTTATATTTTGTTCAACGGTGAATGTACAAGTTCGTGGTTCGATTACAACACACAAATTGGTCAATAGGAGTGGGTAAAGTAGTAATAAGTGCTTCGGATGATATTTATTACCATCGTGAATACTTGAGGTGGATTACGCAATGTAATTTATTTTTATAAATTTGATTTTGCTGCGGTCAGTAGGATGTGAGAGATTGGACATCATTTTTTCTTTGGCTTAAGATTAATTAATGGACTCACCATGTACTTTTCATTACCGTTATTTCACTTGAATTATGTTAGTGAATCTTACTAGGGCACTGGAGGTCGTGCTCGGTGATCAACTAAAGAATCACTTGTCAATTTTCTATTGAGAAGAGAATTTCTCTCAGTAGTTAGCAATTCGTTTAAAATAGTACTTACATAAGTCTTGACATGAAGACAATGTTGCAAATTAAATATGTGATTAATTCACAGGAGAGGCGATGCAAATTAAGTGCAAAATCAGTTTTCACAATGATCTCAGAATCAAATGCATCTGTTAGACCATTATGAAAACCAGTTTCGTCAGAAGTTCCCATCTTCTTGGGCTAGTAAATAGAATAGCCGCCCGATTATTCTGGAAATAATGTTTACATAATTAGTAGACCTACGATGCCCCCTAAAGTGGTACTTAAAAGATTAACTGTCATTGTTTGTTGCTGATTGTAACATCTTTGAGATGAATTCACCAAACTGAACGCTACTGGGATGATGACAAACAAGTAAAAAACTAACTTCACATAGATTTTTCCATCATTCAATTCATCACTTCTCTATTCAACGAATCTACATTTGGGTCATGTGAACTCACTCAGTTTGTAGACAAGAACATTTAGATGATAATATTAATTCCTCTCTTTTACAAGGTAATGGGTATGCATGTGGTTAAAACAACAATTACACTAATTGTATGAGCCTTTAGCATAAAATTAACAATTGCTTTTGGTTTTCTGCATCGATGTGATTTGATAACCGCAGACAAACTGGATTTTCTATCACTGCTGTCTTATAGTGGTTATTTTGCTGCTGCTGTGATTAGGTGACACAAGTAAGAAATCAGCATTAATTAATTTACTTCAAAATTAAAAGTAGTATGTAATACTAGTAACATTTCTATTATTATTAAGAGTAATTCTGTAAGATTCACGAAATTTTTAAGTAGTTTAGTTTTCATTGAAGAGAGCCATAATAATTTTAGTATTTAATGTTGGTAGAAATGGGCATAGATTTATCCATTGTAGTCCCTGTTTTCAATTTTAACATATAACCCCAGCTTGTTAGTTGCAATGCTAAGTGTGATAATTCAGTTCTCTTAAGTGAGATTCTTTGGGATAAAACTATTTCATCAGCCACGTTAATGTGCATCAGATCATGTCCATGAACAACTAAATACAACTATAGCCAAACAACAACAGACTCTTTTTTGTAATATGCATTTCCTGTTACTTAATGTCATCTGGAAACTGAGTCATACAGGATAAGAACTTTGAATTCGATAGCAGGGAAAGGGCAACACTGAAATTCTTACTTCTTAATAGTGTGTAGAAACACTTTGAGAACACCTTTTACTTTATAAGAAATTAGCTTTTTATTAATAAATCACATATTGGGTGCTACCAGGCACAAAAATGTGTTTTTGGATTATTATCAGCAATAATAATCATCAGTACTATCTTGCACATGGATGTATACAGTGATAATTATTATTTCCATGTCATGTACTGTACTATTTATTCTAGAAAAACAAATTTTCAATTCATTAATTTCTTCCTCTCCCATTGTTCCAAGCAAACAACCAAATATAATATTCACCCCATATGGTAGACCACATAGAAAGGTTACTGCTTCTTAAAATTCTTGCAACTTCAAGTCCAGCTAAGTGGGTTTCATTAATTTAGCTAAAACTTAAGGGATTCATAGTGCTCAGCATACTTCATATGTCCTTGAGATCTCCGGAAATCTCCATGGCTTGCTAGCCATAAAATGCTGCTGTTTAAAGATTTCAATCAACACCATACATTAATATCAATTTTTTTCTTTAATTAATAAGGCAATTGTTGCATCATTTAAGGCCTCAAACTATCGACTCTCATTATGTAAAAATGAATTAGTCTGCAGGTAGCCAAGACAAGAGCTACCAGCAGACACCAGGATAACTTCAGTGACCTAAACATAATGAATTTTTATCTAGTCAATCTTTCAAGAGGGACTACATTGCACTTCGTACAAGAATTTTGAATACTTTATACATATAACGTTTCTTAATTTTCTCCCCGAAAAATGGGGGGCTACATAACTTGGCTAATGGACAATCAATTAAGCAATGGAACTACTTCTAAAATTTACCCCCAGTATACTTTCTAAAAATATTACCTCTTAAAGGTATAATTAAAGAAATGAGTGCCCATCTACTCTTAAATATTAAGGTACATTTAATTTAAACGTGACACTTCATGGTCACAGACTAGGTATCAGATAAAATCTCTTGACTTGTTAGACAACACACTGCAAATTAAATGCTCAGGTTGCTTCAATGCATACATTAAAGTGCATTTTTTTAAAAATCTTAAATTATGGCACCTCAAATTAAATCCATCTCCACCACTCCAATACAATAACAACCAGCATACATTCCCGGCTAGTGACCTAATGTAGCATGAAAATGGTCATGCATAGAATTGAATAGCTGCTTTCAGTCTTTTTCATAGCAAGTACTTTAAGAGGTTTTTCCACCTTAAGAGGTTTCCACAACAGCTCAAATCGAATTAGTGATGCGAAGTAACTTCCGTACAACTGTTTCAAAAGTTCTACAGTAATTTGTGTCATTGTCCAGCACTTTCCTCACCCAAAATTGACTTCCTATATGACATAACATACTTGAATCCAAAGTTAGTTTAACTGGCAATATTTGCTTGGAGTGACTCTGTTAAAATACTGATAATATGAATGAGTTTTGGAAATTCTATTTCATAAGTCTATTACAAATAGAAATCTTCAAAAATATATTACATAAATATAAAGCCTATTGTATGTAAATACAAAAAATCAATGGAACCACATTCATTATATACATTTAATGTTGCTTGCATATTAATCGAGTTAAATTTTTAAATTGATCTTAAAATTTACATTTCCAAAAATCAAACTAATAATATATTTTATGCATGTACAGGTAAGTTAAGTTGAATATTTTATACTTATTATTTAGTGAATACTATTAAGTTTATACAAAAGGTGAATTCCCATAACAATTTCTAAAGTTGTGCAAAAATGGCTTACATGGAAAGACAAGGATTTTTCAATGATAATTCAATGTAATACTAACCAAATAGGTTAACTTATAACAAATTAAGAGGGGTCAATAGGCACTGAATTATTAATCCACATTAACTATTTTATTATCAGTTATCTATGTTCTTTTTTCAAATCCTGAGTACTAATGATATTATACAAGTTTCATGAAAGGGCTTGCGAGGATTTTGAAAGCAAAAATCTGACATTATGACTCCTCCCACATTATTTGAGCATGTGATCAAGAAATTTTAAAGTAACATCATTAGAATCGCAATGAAGCATTTAAACTTTTTCAATCATTTTAATTGAATGTCCAACCAAGGCTGATTAATGATAAAATGCTCTTAGAATAATTAATAACTCATATCATTCATGTAAAGGCTTAAAAATCTTTAACACAGAAGTTCACCATAACAGTATTTAACCTAGGATTTCCTTATAAAATAGATGAGAATACTTTTTTTAGAAACCGTGACTTGATCATTCTATTGTTCCTAATGAGAACTAAGGGGTCACCAATAAGAAATTCACATGTGCTAAACAATCAGAATAATTCAGTGTTCCCATTCTGAACCAAGGATGAATGATTTAGTCTTTAAAATTGAACAAAACTAGGGATTAGCACTTCTTAAAAAATAATTGCATTGAAAGTATTATATACACATACAAAACTAATAATTACAATTAACTCAGTATAGCATGGACTGCTATACTACCCGTAAAATATTAAAAGATATGCAATAACGATACACATAACTTAAGTTTCAAATCACTGGCACCAGTACAACAGCAATCTTAAGGACCCTTACATGCCATTAGGTATCAGTGACCAGTTCATACTAATTGGCCATGTCTTAATACTGAGGCATCTTTTGATTCACAAGAAATTGCCTAAACTTAATTGGAAAATAGCTTAACGATTTGTGCGTGAGCCTTAACTCACAAATGCTAAAAATCACATTAATAGATCATTAACAGACAGAAACAAGCGACTAAGATAGGCCTCAAGAAAGATATTCAAATAGCACTAAAAATAAATTACAGCATCGAATTTATAAATATCCGAAAGTGGGGTTTTGAAAATGTTTTATTTACCATTAAATTAGGGCAACTACTTTCAAAAACAAAAATAATCGATAATCTAAGGCAAACCACTCACTCTGACAATGAACATTTTTATTGCTTACAATAAATTAGATATTATGAAGCAAGCACGCCAATAAAAGCATCAATCGTTTTTGTCCTTTACCTTGCATTCATTCTTTTACTGGAGTCATCAGGAATGGTATAAATGTTGCCTAGGGAGAAAGTGTTCAAAAATTAGACTATTTTAAAAGATTTACATAAACTATAAAAAGAGGTCAAATGTAATAAATACGGATTAAAAACCTGCAGAACACAATGAAACAAGAAATATGAATAAAATTAAAAACAACTGAAAAGAAATAAATTATAATATGTATATTTAAAAGTAAAAGGAATAACTCAATAGAAAAACGTGGTATGCCACTAATAAAACTTAACTAGTAACAAAAGACTGAAAGAGATAAATGGTCTCGAGGTTGTAAAATAATAGAAACATTTAGAGTTGCTTCTCCACGTTTCGTAAGCTAACATAGCTTTTTAAGGACATTTAACTATGACGTAATTTACTAGCATGAACAGACGTTCCGACCTTTTCAGCGCATTCCTTTCGCCATTTTTTATGAAGTTGATGTCCATCTCCGCTACGTGTCGTTATCTTTTGTTTGCTCTTTAACTTTTCAATGTCGATGAAAACCATGAAAACTCTCCAACTAATAACAAAAATAGAATAATTAGCAACATTTGTGAGGACCTTTTAAATTCAAACTTGACTTAAAGATGCTCTCAATATAAATACTTTAATATTTATTATTACTTATTATTTTTACTTGAAAAAGCAGTTGCTTTTTCTTTGGAAGTTCTTTCATATTGAAACTATTATTATCTATAGATGTCGGAAGGTACTAAAAATATTTGTCAGCGAAGTGTTACTTCCTGCAGCATAATTTTTCTTCTTGGACTCGCAGGATTACCCTTAAGTATTTCGAAATATCCGTATCGACATAATGTACCGCGGCAGATTTGAACGGTTCTCACGGCGTGCAGTCCATTGGCGACAACATTTTTAATCAGTTCAATCAAGCAGATGAATTATGAAGTGCCAAAAACCCTTACGTTAATATTTTACTTTATTGCCTTAGCAAAAGTAATTTTATGTTTTTATTCGTGACCACAAATGTCGTCGTATTGGTTAACTTCAGGTTAGAGCTGCGGATAAGGCCGGGTCGCGTGTCGGTGTGATTATTGGAGATAAAAAATTCCCCGAGTCATTATTCTAATTCGTTGACTCAGTGAATTTAGTGCTCCCAACACGAGAAAATTGTACTAAACTTTAAATATTTTAAGTACCTTATCCCCTCGCAGAAATATTTAATTTAATTTTTACTTTATAGCTAATAGCAGTTTTTTATATAATAATATTAGCGAGTGATATGGCACATTTTAAACCATTAGGACCGAGGATGAACTCTTGAGTTCAGGAGTATAACTACTAATTGGAGTAAACACCCCCCACCTATCCAGATAAACAATTTTCTTTCAAATTGTAACAAATGTGTTCACAAAAAGAGTAAAAGAAAAAGAGTAAAAGTGATTTATTCAATTTTTTGCATCCTTTCACTGCCCCTAAGATACTCATATTACAGTGATACATTTCGGAGCGAGTCAAATAAAAAATGTAGTTGGGTCCAATTACAATTACCTTACTGATAAATAAAAGCACTTTTCCACAAAAAGAATTTAATGCGTACGAC
>LYUA01002314.1:88576-100822 GCA_002093875.1 Calopteryx splendens | reverse complement strand
AACCTTATGGAGAAAATAAATATTATTATTATTATTATTATTATTATTATTTGAAATGTTGCTTCATAGGTATTTTTCGTGGGAAAAAATGCTGAAGAAATCAAATCTACAGTGTCATGAAAAAAGAAGATTTAGCTAAATAGCATGAAAAATAAGCTATATGATATTAGAAGAAAATTTTTTTGTAAAAAAATTCTTGTCTTGTCTCCTGAATTCTTATATAAAATGAGATTTTAATTCATTGCCAAAAAATAGGGTTGGTGGGAGTCCAAAAGTCTGTCCATTGAAAGTTAAATTTAATATCAGGAATAAATATACGTTCTCCTTTTATTCTTGGCTAAAGCCATGGTAATTAATACCTTATAATGGTTTGCTGGGTTAGATTATACTAGTAGTATACAGATATATTAGGGTGAATGCTGCAAGAATCATTCTTTGCCATACAGGATAAATATAGCAATTTCAACCTTACGATTTCCCATACCCTGAGAAGTACTAAGATATTTCAGATTTTCATTATTTTGCCCTAGTGTGTTTTCCCATCATGGTTAGCAATGATCATTGCCTCTCTTGAGGAAGATATAATCATTTGAATAATGAGACAAATCTATTTCATATGGTATTAATTGCCTTTTTGGGTAGATGTTACAATAGTTTAAGGAAGAAGTTTTTTCCAAGCACTAAAGGTAGTTAAGTTATAGTCTTATGAAATTTTGGACATAGCATACATTTATGAACATGTAATTTCTTTAAGGACTACCATGGGCTCCTAAAGTGAGACAGAAAGATCTGGATCAATTCCTTGAGAGCACAAGACAAAAATTTGTTGGTTTTCCACTACTTGGTGATCGTGACTCACTTGCAGGTCTTCCTCAACCAATTCATGAAGGAGTCAAAGTTCTGAAACAGGTAATCAAGATGGACCATGGAATTCTGATTGTCTGATTGTATGTATATTATTTTTGAATATGGTTTAATGTGTTAGTTGATGCAATATTTTTTAAATTGCCATGCCTCTAGAAAATACCTCAAATATCTTATTAATGCTTAATTGGTGTATATTCTAATGACAGAAGGATTTAAAAAATGTGTGATCAGTTAAGTACAGTAAACCCTTGTTATTTTGAAATTCATAAAATACTTGACATAGAAATAAATGGGTTCAAAATAAATGAACTTGCAAAAAAATTCTTACAGTCCCATATCTGGCCCGTAAAATTGTGATGCCATTGTATTTATCCTTCAAAATACTAGGCAAATTGACTTGGCAAGTTTGTAAATTAATGTTTTTGCAATATTTAGGAAGGAAGCACTCTGCTGCAAGCACCTATTTAGTAATAATATTCTCAAGTAATTCTGTCTCCATGGGTGTCAGTGAACTGTGAACTTTCATTGCCTTGCCTCTACGTACAAAATCAGAGAAAGTAATTCCATCAGAACAGATAATGAAACTGCATCTTTTTTAGTTGTCTTTTTCTTCTGTCTCCCTTCTGTTGAAGTGGGGTAAGGGGTTCTGTTTCTTGAGCTGTGGTTATATTCTCTTTCATTACCACTCTGTTAAGTTTAACATTGTACTAGCTTTTTGATATTTCAAATGAGTGTTCTCTATGACATCATACTCAACTTATATTTGTCAAAAGCAATATTGTATTTTTATCTTCTGCTATGAATCATTGTCACAAAGTAACTGCCGATCCCACCAGCTATAAAAGAACAAGTTTCTCATGAAATAAATATGCAACAAATGCATATTATCAGCAATAAAAGTAAATAAGTATTAGTTAACATTGAAAAGTAAATGGATAATGGGTTCATAAAAAGGTCCAGAACCTCTTCACTGCTGTCTCACGCTAGTTATGTATTCCGTAGTTACAAATTCTATATTAGCATGTATTCCTTCGAAGATTGTTAATTGACTGGAATCCCAGTTAGGATATGGAAATTTTAAGTGATATGGATGCTTATAGAATAAGTTTAGATGTGACTATAGCCTTCAGAGTACTCTTAAAACCAAGGCATGACAATGAGCATGGGGTGTTCAAATTGTGTGCAGTATTTATTTTGCTTTCTGAAACTTGATTCCTTCTGGTGAGGGGATGCCCTTTTTCATTCATTTTCAGACATGAGAGAAAACTAGGCATCAAGATTCAGACAATTCATTGTAGTGCTCCTCTTCCCCTTTTCTCCACACCTTCGGGAGATGCTCTGGGAGAACTCTAATAAACAATCACTGACAGCTACAGTCCCTGAAGATGCTTGGAAGCATTTTGGTTGGTGTCCCAAGAGGGCTTCAAGAGTGGAGTGGGTGCTTTACATCAACAGTTTTCTTTGTATATTCTTCTTCTTCTGGGGTGATAGTAACCTCTGCCTCCCATACTTTAGGAGGCTACCAATTGTGCCTCCACCATCTACCCTCCCTCTGAGAGCTGGGCTACTATGGCATGATACTACCTTGATTCCTCTTTAGTCTGTCTAATTAATTGGTTAAGGAAAATGTTAGGAGAATCAAGCTTTGGTCTTGATTGCAGAATCAAGCAAGAATCAATGATTGGTCTGGGTCTGGCCGACTATGAGCGCTGTCTCCTCTTCTTGATGGAGGAGCCCTACATGAAGTTGGTTCGACTGATGATATTATGCACTGAAAGCCTAAACAAAAGTTTTTAAGAGAATTAGCCATTCAAGGTTAAGAGGCTGCAAACCAATGTATGTTACCAATATTGTTTCACATTGACAGCTGACCTGGAAAAAGGTTGTGTTTTGGGGGCAGTGGAGTTTTTTCTGCAAGAAATGAGAAGCGGTAATAAAATGCCTTCAAAATATGAATTTGTAAATTTGCATCACGCAACTTTTTATTAGTGTTCTGTCTCAGGGAAAATTTTAAAATAAATGGTATGTTGTGAGTTGCAGGACCAGATTATGACTTTGAAGTCCATTGCTGACGTATTTTGATTTACCCGTACTAAAAATTATACAAAGTCCTATGCTTTCGGTCTGGAACTGCTCTTGGCTTTGAATTATATTGTATTAAAAATTAAGCAGGATCAAAAAGGGTAGATTTTTTTGTAGGTAGAAAGGAGTTTCAGTCAAGTCTTGACTCAAGTGATGGTCATGAATCATGAGACCATCACAGTGTGTGATCATGCAATGTAGGAATCATTCATTAGCTGTACATGCCAGCATTAAACCAGCATATAGTTCAACACTAGCTTCTTAGCCTAAGAATGAGTGGATTGTGTAATCAAAAGCAAGATGTCCCTCTTTTGGTAAATCGCAATATCAATTTTAAAATTCGGGTACTGTATTTCTGATGGGAACATTAAATGTTAGCAACATTTTAAGCTATATTTGTGTGCAATACCTGAATAACACCACTTTTATGGGTACTGTTTACAGCACATGTACACATCTTTGGCGGAAGTCCAAGTGCAAAGGGAAGAAGAATTAGCAAGAAATCCAGTTTCGAATCCTGAAATTGATGTTCCTATGACACCTGTTGAAATTCTCTATCAGGTCTGTAGCTGTATTATTTGAAAGTAATTAATGATATTTTTGTGTCAAAGTTGTACTTAATTCATACCATCATTTTTTTAGGCAATGCTTCCCAACTTACCACAGTATATGATTGCTCTTCTCAAAATCTTACTTGCAGCCGCCCCTACATCCAAAGCCAAAACAGATTCTATCAATATAATGGCGGATGTTCTTCCTGAAGAAATGCCGTTAGTAAACTTGAATGTTGATGTACAGATACAGTAATTTATACTAATTAGACATAGTTAATTCATATTTCATGTCATTATGGGAAGTATTTTCTCATTGCAGGATGACAGTTCTTCAGTCTATGGAACTTGGCATAGATGTAAATCGCCACAAGGAAATAATAGTGAAAGCAGTATCTGGGATATTACTATTACTTTTAAAGCATTTTAAGTTGAATCATGTGTATCAATTTGAATTCATGTCTCAACATTTAGTATTTGCTAACTGCATCCCCTTAGTTCTGAAATTCTTTAACCAAAATATCACTGCATATGTTGGTGCAAAGAATGTGTGAGTATGTTTTATGGTCAAATTTTTCCATTGTTTATAAGCCTCCTATTACGTTGCGTGCATGAGAAAATACTCATACCTGGAGTACCATTTAACTATTCAAAGACACCTCCTTAGAAAGGAAATGTCTGTGAAGGGCTGTGGATATTCCCCTTTAATCCTTAATAAAAATTAATGAAAGAAGAGTTGGAAAGGAAATATTGGTGGTGAAGGTCAGTATATTTCCCTTAGCTTCTCATATAGGTCTTGCCTATCAATATAAAATGAGGTTTGAGGATTATACTTGTAGATGCTTTAGCCCACAAAGAAATATGAATTAAAATACTTTAAGTATTGGAGTAACAGCACAAAGTTTCTTTGCTCTAAAGCAAATAAAACTGCTCGATTTTTATCCACATTTCATAAAATGGGATTTATGGAAGGGGAGCTTACATTTTACTGCATTTGAGGTACACTAATGCACTTTTCAGCATAGAAGATTATCGATTATCACTCAAAGGCTTCAACATACTTCCCTTGATGTTCCACTTGATGCCATTGAACTAAGTCTGTGTACCTATTGAATAGACAAAACTTTCTCTTTTTAATCCACTCTGGCGTGGGGAAAATGTTGCTTTTCAAATTTGATACTTCTCGCTTCAAGGGTAATAAGTGACCAATTGGGTGTAAAGGCATACCCAATGTACGTGGTGGTTTAAAGGAGTACTTCTATACTTTCTTAGTTGAGCTTTCAGATCTTTGTGTCCGCCAGCTGTAAAGATGTTAGGTAGTTGAATGTTGCTGTGGGCACATTTCTGTATAATGGTATGATGTAAATATATTTATGTGCATGTGATGCAAATGACTAAAGGCATAACAACCTAGAAAAATATTAATTTCACTTTGTTCCATACATTTTTGTTTTTCTGGTATTTATTTGGATTTTACTTTATTTTTCCTTAAACAATAGAATTCCCATACTGGATTTTCCATCGTGCATCATTGGGGATCAACCTGAGTTAACAACAGATAGCCTTGAAATTGGTGATTATCAGCGTTTCTGCTGGCGAAATATGTTCTCTTGCATTAATTTACTTCGTATTTTGAACAAACTGACAAAATGGAAACATTCTCGAATTATGGTAAGCTTAGCTAATTTAGAATGCTGTTATTGTAATTAATTTTTCAAGCTTGGTCTTAAAAATGCCTCTCATGTATTTTTAACTTTCATTCATGATTGTGCATACTTTTGGTGAATACCAATGGATAAATTTGTGACATGTGGATTCAAAAATTAAATCCATGAACATTTATGTTCTATTGGGTATTCAAGTGAAAATAATGAATACCTGGTTAAATATGTGTGGCTATGTATTGGGCTTTGTTAAAAATGTATTTTCCTGGCTTTTATGTTCTTTTTATTTATAATTTTGACTGCAAGCCAAATAAAATGTGTGTTCATACAATAACCTGCTGACCACTTATGCAAATCAGTTGCTCTAACTTTCACTATAAGGATTTATCTTAATAGTGTAGTATATTTTTGCATTTCTATTATCATCATCAGTAGCCAATAATCTTAGTATTGGCACTTATACTCCCAATTCTTCTTCTGGTCATCTTGAATACTAATATGTATGTGTATTTGTGTATGTACATACATCTTTGCTTTTTTCTTCTCTTTTGTGTTTTGGATCTGGAATCTCCTTGAATAATTCTTCCCAAATAGTTCACCACCTACTGTTGTATTGAATGGACCATTGTGTCTTGAGAAAGGCCTTGTTGATTTTGTTTTTTCATTAGCTTCTCTCTTCATCCACTCACCATAGAACTTTTTCATTATAATAACAATGCACTTTGCTCTGCTGTGCACTTGAAAATGATTAAGAAGCATCAAAACCAGTAGTAATAAAAATTATTTAGTGGAAAACTTCAAAGTGTTTTTTCTTATAATGGGATAGTTCTACAACACCAGCCCTGATATCTTATCTCACTTCTTGATTAGTTAATTGATCTATCCATTCTGATCTTCATCATTCTCTGCTAGCACAGCTTTCCCATTGCTTTCAACTTTATTTTCTCTGCTGATTTCACCCTCAGTGTCTCAAATCTATAAAGAATTATACTCCAATATATATTCAAGAAAAGTGTTTTCTAATTCCCAAGTTATTAGTTTGTGATGTTAGTTGATGCATTCTTGCTGAAACACTTCTTGGTTGCCTTTTCCATTGCCTCATATCTTGCTTCCCTAATAACAACTACTGGTTTCTGTGTGCTCAGTTTTGTATTTGTGTGCTTTTTTGTAGACCATTATCTTGACTTAGTTTTTCTTAATCTTCAGCTTGCAGTTATTTGCCCAATTGCAACCATCGTCTTCAGATCCCATTCTTTTTATGCCAGCACTGCTAGTTCGTCATCAGAGTGCAATTTGGTGATGATCTCTCTGTGTTTATAAATTCCTGCAGCATATTTTTGAATTATTTACATCTCAAGGCAAAATGAAAATATTGGGTGAAAGTGAATATCCCTACTCTTGATTCTTAGTTGCTGAAGCATGATGCAAATGGCAGCAATATGATCTTTATGAAGACTCTCACTCCTGTCATTATGAGACACTCCATTTTCCTTCAGTGTTGGCAATATTCTGTGCCAGTCAATATTATTGAAGTTTTTCTCCTATTCTATAAATCCAATGAATGTTTAATGACTAGTTCACATTGAATCTAAGAGCATAATGTAATGACTTAACTTAAAAAAAATTAAGAGTTGAGACTGTTTTTGAGAACAGAACTATTCATAAAACACCATAATGTAACTTGAGAACTTAACATAACGCGAAAGATGTCTCATGATGGCTTTTACGTTATGTTACTCGATGTCAATAAGTCACCACACCATGAGGGAGAGTGACCTCTTAACCCTTTCGCTGCTAGGCCCTTGCAGGTAGACTGTGCGAAAACTGTCAAGCCGATATTTTGAGGTTAATTGTCTATTGTGTACATTTTCTATTTTTTTATTGTCCCTTATTTATATTTTATTGCCTATTTTAACATTTAGGTGTTTTACTCCAAGGAAACATAGTGGGCTGATGGATTGCCCCGTGGCAGTTTTCGCCCAACCAGTGAGGGTCGATAGATTGGCCCGCTGGCAGTAGAAGGGTTAAGCTATCCAATCACGCGATCGTAGCTTGCACACCCAGCGCCACTAGCCGCTAGTGATGAGAAAGTAAAGTACAAAATTAAACAACCCTTGACATTCAAGATAGAGTCAGAGTTAATAGATTTTGTTAGAGGCAAACCATATTTATTTGATAAGCTGAACAGGGAGTCGAAAAACCAGAAAAAAGAATTAGATTCTTGGGCCGAGATTGGGCTCATTCTTGGAGTCAATGGTTAAAAGCAAAATAAGGGTAAAGTAGAATCAGTCTTTTCATTGTTCAACTTAAGAGAGAGGTTTTCTAATTGGTCGAACTTAGTAGACATAGGCCATTGGGGACGATACAAAATTTTGGACGTGAGTCTTAAGTTACATTCTTAAATTATGTTCTTACATTCAATGTAAACTTGCCATAATAGTCAAATTCATCTGTTTGGAGAAATTGTCCAGCATTGTGGATGGGAACATTTTAAACATGTATGTACTTGGGGCCAGATGACTAAGGTTTCTTTATATCCAAATTAAGTGGTTTCTTTGAGCTGAAGATGGGTAGGTCGTCTCCTTCACTCACCATGCATGTTTCAGGTCCAAGTAATTCATTCTGTTAATATATATTCACATGCATTCTTTTGGTGTTAAAATGTTTGTAATAATTTTATTTTGTTATTTAGATGTTGGTCGTTTTCAAGTCTGCACCAATATTGAAAAGGACTTTGAAAGTACGTCACGCCATGATGCAGTTGTATGTATTGAAATTACTCAAAATGCAAACTAAATATTTAGGTAGGCAATGGAGGAAGTCAAATATGAAAACAATGAGTGCAATCTATCAAAAAGTACGCCATAGACTGAATGATGATTGGGCATTTGGAAATGGTTAGTCACATGACTTGTTTAACTCCTTCATACAGTGATAAGATGTTCCATTTGAGATTAATATGAATCAATGACTTTTGAGTTATAAAATAATTTTCTCAAATTCAGTATATTTTACCCTGCAGATCTGGATGCTCGGCCATGGGACTTTCAAGCTGAAGAATGTGCTTTGAGGGCATGCGTCGACAGGTTCAACAACAGAAGATATAATGTAGATTCAAAGGTAACCTGAGAGAAAAAAATGACAACTCTTTGAATGTATTGTGCTTTTCTCTTTATACCGCAATACTCATAGCTGGGCAAAACTAAATTGAAAGTGGTATTTTCTACATGTATGAAAAATTCACAGTGTAGAAATCATTTGTGAATTTTTCGCATATGTATGCACAGCAGCGAGTAACTCCGTTTTAGGTACTGTCGTGGCATTTCCCACAGTTTCTTGGTATTTTCTAGTGACGGATAGGCTCTTTTTTTTGGTCCCAGTGCTGGCTTGGTTCTTAGCTTTGGTTTTCGGTTTCAATTCTGAATTCAGTAAATAGTTTTGCTTACTTTAATTCAGCATACTAAAAATTTTAATTTGTTTAACCAATACTATGCATACCTGGAGTAACATATTACCTCTTCCAAATTATACTTGGAATAAATTAAAATATAAAACAATACCAGGCTTGTTATAACATTGAAAATATTCATTTAACAATAATTTATAAATTCTTGGCTATCTGAATTTGAAGTGTAGACAAATGAGAAAACACTAAATATTATGCCGTTAAACTTAGCTTCCTGGAAAACAAAGAATGCTGGTCATTTAAATGAAAATTTTTGAAATTTACTTATCTAGATTTCATTAAAATACAAATGAATTTTCAAAAAATCACTTTTTCAAAATTTGAATTGTAACAACTTTTCAAATAGAAATAAGACCTCTACATTTTATCTCAACTACCATTAATTCATCATGAAGTATTCTTCACCACCATCAATTCACTCCAACTATTGATAGAGCAACAAGGAAAAAAGTTTTAATTTTCACTTGCATCTTCCCTATATTTGTCATTTGTCGAGATTTGTATGATATCTATTGTTTTTATTGACTTTCTACTTCATAAATCTGAGTAAATAGCATTTGTCTAGATTTGTATGATATCTATTGTTTTTATTGACTCTATTTTATAAATCTGAGGAAATAGCAATGTAACCCATTGTAATGGTGTCTCCCTATTTTTTCCTGTACCCTTTGTGCAAGGCTAATTTATGCCCAAAGATTAACTTATGCCTTGTGGTTTACTGTGATAAACTGAATCTTAGTTTGTATGGATAAACAGACAAACATGTGAATTCAGGAGAATTTAAAACATTATTGAAGGGAATAGTAATGAATGGAAATGGTGGTACATTATTCATAAAACAGTCATTAGGGTATTATTTCATTTTCTCTTAAGTCATGGCTTGTATTCTGTCATTGGGAATGGTAACTTTATAGTCTTTTGAAAAGATTAAATAAAGGAACTAAGTTGGTCAATTACTTAAATGTGATTTTCAGAAATTTTTGAATTCCCCTATCTTTACTAAACACTTGAGCCTTTTTGGTCATTCTGTACAGGTACTGTACAATTGTCTAACCTGT
Source organism: Calopteryx splendens (assembly GCA_002093875.1). Taxonomy (NCBI): domain Eukaryota; kingdom Metazoa; phylum Arthropoda; class Insecta; order Odonata; family Calopterygidae; genus Calopteryx; species Calopteryx splendens. Next base: position 91,134 of record LYUA01002314.1, on the reverse strand, counting down.
TTAAATATTGCATTTTGCGTATCGTGTTTTGTCATTGATTCATAAAATTAGCTCCATTATGGATAGGCAGCTTTTAAGTTTTTGTGCAAAATTACATTTCTGAATGCCAAGACATTGGCTATGCTTTTAAGGAGCTGATAAGATTTTTTAATTGTTGTAATAGTTCTCTAAAGACTTTTATCTTTAACCTAAAGGATCCGGAATTTGAGCCCGTGGATAATTGCATAACCAGTGTTCTTGGACGACCTGTTGAATTAACTGATGAATTCAAGCAGCATTATGAAGTTTGGCTCCAGCAAGAAGTATTTCAAGCTTCAGTTGATTGGGATCTTTTGCTGCAAGGTATGGGAATGATTGATGATATATACCTACTTGAATGCATGTTACTTATAACTGAATGTGAATTTAGATGTCAAATAGATGTTGAAACATCACCTCCTTCATTTTGAAAATTAATACATGATGAATATATGTTAAGAAGTTTAATTTATTCTCAAGATGAATGTTGTCCTTACTTTCAGATAAACTTACCCTTTAAAGGGCTGATAAACTTTGAGATAAATTTTTGGCAGAAACCAGAGTTTATTTATGTATAAATATATATGTGTAAAGTGGAGGGGATTGTGGCGTAAAAGTGAAAATCATGCTAATGAGACTGAAATGGTTGATATTCACTGGAATATCAGTCTTTGTTGATTTGTTGTGAGAACACAAATATGCTTGCATGCAATGAATCTAATGGTCTCCTCATAGTTAAGTAATGTATGTATGTATATATGTATTGTGTGTTTGAGGCGCATCAACATTTTAATTGCCTTGGCGCCTTCAAGATATATTGAGATCCTAATGGTTATCCTTGAGTGATTTTTCATTTTGTGGTGGGCGAAGGGATCGTGTATGCTGTCCGAATCTGTGATGAGGAGGCACACATCAGCACTGATGAGTCAAAAGCTACAATCCAAGACAGTGGATCAAAGGCTGTTGCGAGTAAAAATTAGCCTCCTAGTTGACCTGAAGGAAGTATAATGCAGCCTGGGGGTAAAAGCTGATTTGGGTGTGTGGTGGGTTGGTTTTTTCCACTGAGAGAGAGTGATACGTTTACAGTTGTCCATTTTGTTCTGTATGTATTTGTTCCTTGTCTGTATGGAATGCAGAGGTATTTGGAAGAATGAAGAACCAGATAATCAACATGGAATGGCAAAGATTTAAGATATGAAAGCTGCCAGTATGGGATCAACAATATTGGGCATTTTGTTAATCTGAGCAGACTAATATCAGCAGTGTCTTCATTTGTATAACCCTGCATTATAAATAAGGGGGAAGGAAATTTTGTTACCTACAGGAATTAGTCTTAACATAATGGTCTACTACCCTAGTTGTGATGTTGAAGCATGGAATTCTGTGTGTAATCAAAGTTACTAATTAATATTGGCTTAATTGGTTTGACCATTGGCCACCAAGAAACAAAGTAAAGGTGACAAGAAGTAGAATACTGAAGTAATCAGAATGGAAATGATAAAAGTGTTATATATATTTTATTTATACAAAGCAGAATTAGAGGCATTATTGGTATGATCGAGAAAAAAAATAATATTTATTTCTTAAAAACTTTTATACAATGGCAGAATATTATTTTGTCTGTCCATGAAGTGAAGTTCAATGTCTTATTGCATTTTATTATTAACTGAGCTCATGTGCGTAAAATGTGGTCTAAATCATGTTAATTTTATTATTTATTGGTATTTAGTAGCAGTTTACATAAGCTATATTAGCATTGCATCAATGCCATGATTTTTAGAAGCCTCTTGGAGTTGTGCCAAATACAGATCACTTATTCCTTTCAAAGGCCAAATAACCATCAGTCAGAGGAGGGTGAAACTATGGTCTGCTGAACATTTTGTTTTGGCTTGAGGTTCAATGAAATGGTCCATTTAATGAAAAATATTCATTTACAAGGCCCCAATTTACAGGCCCCTTCCTGCATTATCTATTTCAATAAGATGTGTCCACCAATATGACCCTTATGCTGGGAAGGTTTTTCTTCTGCCAATTGAAAATATATCCTTAGGGATAGACAACTCCTGATCAACTATTTTTTTCCTCATAAAACCCTAACCTCAAAAACCCTACTAGCTGTTAATAATTCTTTTGTTCAAATTAATATTATGCTATTTATGTATTTGTGCATTGCTAGGTGTTTTTCATAATGTTTTGATGTCTTTAATTTCTTTTCTGGATTAATATCAGCTATTTGGTCAGATTATAATCAACTGTGAAAATGGTGCAATTTTGTTGAAATGGTATTCCTTGTGGAGAGTTAAAAGGTATATTAATATCTGTGAAAGTATGAGAAAGGAATGTTGCACTGAAGAAACATGTTAAGGTTCGAGTAATTGTTTTTCATAGCATGTCTTATTGTTTCTAAGAATTCTTTTTTGTGGTAACTCATTATTTTAGTTTAGGTGGAAATGTCCCTGGCTTAAACATACGATAATAATTTTAGTTCGGGTGGAAATGTCCCTGGCTTAAACATACGATAATAATTTTAGTTCAGGTGG
>LYUA01002314.1:78176-88533 GCA_002093875.1 Calopteryx splendens | reverse complement strand
TAATTTTAGTTCAGGTGGAAATGTCCCTGGCTTAAACATACGATAATAATATGGTGCATGTTGGTAGTTACCAATTAATATATTACTTTAAATGAGTATTCATTTAAATCAAGCATGATAAATTACAGAGAAAGACAGCTTAATTTATGTCACCATTTATGTATGCATGTAGTGAAAAGCATCACTTGTAGTGCCCTTGTAGAAAATCACTCTCGCAATAGCAAGTGTCCGCGTAAGTGATATTTTGTAAAAAGCAATTGAAGTTTAATTAAAAGGTGATCCATTGCCATACAATTTTGTATTGTTAAATCTCAGAAAAAACTATTAAAATATTTAAACTAGTGATGGGTTGATTCCAAAATTTTTCTGATTCCGATGTTGATCCAAGTTTTGACTCTTAATTAAAAATTTTGATGGCACCACTTCCTTGAAAAATAAATGAATAAAAGCACTGTTTAAAAGGGTGTAACTCTATGAAGGAACTATGTCACATAATCATTATTAATGTGACAAAATGTAAGTTAATCACATTTTCATAAATTTTGTACTGGAAAATCCCTGAAATAAGTGATTTGGCACATTGGACTTGAGAATACACTATACGTTTGCAGTAGTTTTATATTTTTGAACATTGGAGCACCTATTTTGGTGGATTCCATGGCAATTGAGGGAATGGCACTGGTGATAATTGAAAATGATGGATAATCAGATTTGTGACATGTAAAGGTCTCCCATCAATCATTGAGTTAATTATTTGTATTTTTTCTTAATTTTTTCCTCAATCCAGTTTTTCTTTTCGATTCACACTTCCAAAAAATTTTTTAGAGCTAAAATTACAGCTCGTCAATTTCTTGAAGTTTCCATGCCTTACCATTGTGCAGAGAACTCAATGGTGAAACTTTATATGCACGTAATGTTTTTGATTGTAAAATTTATGCCAATTCCATTTCCCTACCTTTAATGCGACTATGGCAGTAAGTGTTTTAAATTATTTATTGTAAATTATATTGCTTGTATACAACATATAGATACATCAATTAGAAAAAACCTCCTCTGATTCAGACTGTTATCCCAGACTAATTGCAGTTAGAAGTTCGGCATTCACTATTATCCGTTCAAAATATCTTTGTGCATCTGCATCGGGTAAGCTCGGAACTTCTCAAGTGCCTCCGCTACAAGGGAGAGGGGGTAGGTACACCCACAAGTGGGAGAACTGAATGACAGCATCGCCGTTCCCCTCTGATTGCATGTGATGCAAGGTATACTTTAACACGTGTGAAACACGATCACTTGGCAACACTACGCAAGGAGAGACTAAGTTCACTGCCTGCTTATTTGCTATTGATTTCCTCTAAGCCACATTATTATGACCATTTCTTTCCCCCTACTCCTGAGTGACAAAGATATTTTGTACGGATAATAGTCTCAATGATGCTATCCACCAGCGTCTACTTAATCCCACCCAAAAATTGGTAATCAACAGAGGACACAGTAACAGAAAAATGGGGACCCTTAAAAATTTTCAGACAGTGGCTTATGGTCAACTTTAAGATGGACATTCAGAGATTATGGTAGTCCATTCTCTAATCCTGTACCACGAATGGCCCTCGCACCTACTACAGTGCTAACAAATCCAAGTCGCAGGCTTCTACTCCCAAAAATTGATACAGGTAACCTCTATCTCTGTCGTCATACACTACGTAGTGAAAAATTCACTGTAAATATCATTGGCCTGAACCGGGACTCAAACCCAGGTCCCTCGATTTCTCAAATTACTCAAATGTCAGTTAAAGCAAAGCATGCAGTTCTTGCTTGGGTCGTACTAATACAAAGCTCTGGATTATTTTTTCGCCATTGATGATGATGACATGAAAATGCGTGTCCGCTGGATTCAAGGTGGTTGAACTCGTGTTAGAATTACAATTTATCAACTTTTGAAGTAATAGGTTTTTTATTCATCATCGCTTAGAATGGAAGAACTTAGGAATAAAAGAATTGAATCTGCCCATCACTAATTTAAAAATTTCACAGCTTATCCATTACATTGGTGATGGCATTAATTTTTCACTCTTTTATTTGCATAATATTTTCACAAAAATGAAATAGGTGGAGTTATATTTGAATTAATGCTGTAAATTAACCTTATTAAATTCTTACAGATTATTTGATGGGTCTGGAGTGTCATTTTTATTATTCCCAGGTAGATTCACTTTAACCTAGTCCATCTATCTGGAGTTAACTAGTTAAATATGTTCTCTAAATTAAGGTTTTACTATGCTGCCTCAATAAAGAAGCTTGATTTTGGATAACTGCATGGAAATTGTGAGAGCTTGCAAAAGAATGTGCCTCTTCAATTATATTCAACCTCTTATTTAGCCCCAAATTGGTTTCCAGATTTGGTATAATCCATGTTCTAAAAGTGTACAAAATTTCTGGATTTTTCATGCTTATTGTGCTTGTAATGCTTGTAGAATGCTGATGTAGTATACGTTTGCCTGTAATTACCCTGTGGAAAAAGGCCTGCATTTAAATAATATTGAATTTGTGTAATTTTTTTATGGTCTAGATTAGTCATCATGTAAATCAATGCAGCGTAAACCTCATATATATGTTTCTGAACTTGTACAATATCACTGCCACTCGTAGATAATGAGTAGATCTTTATGCGAAAAATTCACAATGTAAAAATCATTCACCTGAACTAGGACTTGAAGCCGGATCACTCCATTTCTGACTGAGTGGTTTAGTCAGTTAAGCTACCCTGGTGTCCTCTTACACTGTGATTTTGTTTTCGAATTTTTCACGTTATGCACAGCAGCAGGTGACTCCATTAAAGCTACTGTCGTGGCATTTCCCACAGTTTCTTTGAGTAGATCTTTATCGAAAATGTTCCATGGTTTCATTTTTCATGATTAAGTTTTCATGTATGCATTATGTATCTAATTTGAAATTAGGTTTTAGAAATATATTGGTTATTACGGTATATTTTCATAAATATTATGAAGCTCTGAAGAATAATCAATCTGTACTGTCTAAAGTGTTTATTTTTTCTGGTCAGATCATTTTTTAAAAATAATACCAAGTTTTCTGGTGGACCTTAGTTTAGGATAGTGTTTAATTTAATATTGTTTTAAATATGTTGCAAAATCAGGAGGAAGCAGAAATGAAGTAGACAGGAACATGGGTTAGGAAGATGAATGTTCGCATTTGAAAAATTGAACTGTGTATGTTTAATTCAAAGGCAGTTTCTTTGAAAGGGATGGTTATAAATATAATTTGATGTTTATAGATTTATGCTTGGTATTGAAATATCCCATAAAAGGCTATTCCTGCAAAAAGTTTCAATCATCTCACTATGTGTCTCTAATTTAATGTTATGTTTTTTCATCACTACCATTTCTTAGTCAAGAGCACTTTCCAAGCAATAACCTGGAGCTCTGCTTTTTACATTAGATTGCAGTTTCCCCAAGCATAGAAGCAGTCAGTCAATGGAAAACAACGGTGTTCTTGTAAATCCTAAAATAGGGAGAATGACAATGAAGAAAATGCATACTGCCAATACATTGCCGATAGTGAAGACACTTAATTATATACTAACAGTGGTTGATCTTTTATCTAAATATAATATAGCTCCCTTATTTCTATATGAGAAGTTGTAATTGAAAACTTTCATCGTGAGGACTTTTTATTTAAATTTATTGTACCTCTTTGCATAAAAAAGTGGATGGGGTTTTTATTCTTTATCTTATTGTAATCCCAGGAGATGTTGAAGTTACAAACATCAAAATATGCACTTAAAATATTTTCCTCTTCCTCAATTCACATAGTCCTCAAATTTTCATCTTTTTGTCAGACTTCACTGGGTATTATAAATGCAGAGTTGATGCTAAGAGATGTTTGGTTGATATTCAACTACCCCTTGATAGTTTATTTGCTGCAAAAAAGTAGGACTCATCTCACACTATCTCTTAATATCCTATTATGTTGAGTAATCTCTTCTGTCTCTAAATCTAGCACAGCTAACTTAAACTTTCTGCTTTCTCTAATGTAATCTAGAATCCATTTCATTCCTCTGTACAAACTTGTTTACCCCTGATTATTTGTCAGTTCTAAAATACCAGTAATTTGTGACAAAAAAATATTGATTATATTGTAACAGTTGTCATTTATGCTACGTAGTTTGAAATACAGAATTTCATGGCTTATGAAGTAGCCTAAAACCATCGGTAGGAAGAGGACAACACACATTGTCTCAGTTGTCTGGGATGATGAATGACAATTTTAGTTTTTTATCTGAAAAAATCAAGCCACGCAACTAGAAATATTTAAATTCATATCAAGAGACTGTCATGAGAGGGTTAATGTTTAATCTGTATACATAATTAAGGGAGTTAGGCCTAGGAACTTCCTACAAAAACAGAATTTGCTACCAAATTTTGTGATAGTGGAAAAATAAAATAATTCATAAATGGGTAACTAGATGAATACTAAGTTATCATTTGGTGAATTATTTTTAAAATTGTTACACTGATTTACTAAAGTATAATTGAGGCTAAAAATTGAGTTTTTGCTGAGCATATGATGTATACAAAATGTTTTTATGATTTTACCCATGAGCCGAGCGTCCAGGTCACCTGGGTGGGTTTTTGATGGTTGTCGTGACAGAATTAAAAATTTTTAATGAGTTATGCTAGTTGTGATCATGGTTCAAACAGCGCTGTAGTTCAATTTCTCACATGCTGTGAAGTTAACCTCATTTACTACTCTTCACTAAATTTACCCCACTTTGCAATGGAAAAGAAAGGTGAAAATAATACTTTTTCCATGGAGTCATTGGTTAAGGGAATGAATAATAGATAATTATTTTTACAGGTATGCTCTGTTAACCTGGAACTTCTTTCTTCTTCCCTTCCCTTCTTACTTGAGGGAGTTTTAGAGGAAAAGTGACTTTTTTTCTTTACCCACTTATTTTTTCTTTCCTTCAATTTACTCTTTTTCCAAAGTCCCTTGAAAAGTGTATATGAGGGTTTTTACTTCATGTAATTATCTATCACTATGCTATTATTTTATTTGCATTTACTGCAAAAATGCATTAATATTCTCCATTTGTGATGAAACCTTTAAGGACAAAGAATATGCTTCAATAACTCTCTTATGTATGTGAAAACCATTGCTATTTTATCTTAGTAGAAAAATAGGTTGATTTTACATAACACTGATCTTGATTGCCCCCAACTATTCTGTAAAATCAAGGTTCTACAATAAGTAGTTGTGATATTGTGTTTCCGGTTGAGCAGTAGGAGTAATGAGATTTTGAAGGTTTGCCTCAAGTTCATTTTCACTCTGTTACCTCAGTAAAAATAATCATTGTAATCCATGCTTCTGTTATACTCAACAGCAATATTCACTTTGTCTGACATAATTCAAATATTCCCAGCTCTGCAAAACATATACAGGGGTTCTTGTGGTAAGGAAAAAATTTCATATTGTTTGTTGCATTCCATGGTCAACATCCCCACTACTAGAGAAAAAATTCAACTTTTCCTTATATATTTTTAATTGGCGAATTATTTTGGAGTCTTAGTTGAAGGTTTCAAGTCAACCTTCAGAATTTCGTAATGGCAGTGAAGACCAGTGCCAGAAGACTGTGGCAACTTCTACTTTATCGAAGTTTATTTATTCTTTTTGATTTTTTTAGTATAACTATGTTCTTAAAAACAGTACAGTAAAATCTTTTCACCCAGTATTATTTTGAAAAGAATTTCCTATTAATTAGTAATTTTGTGAGAGATCTCCTAGCTTTGAGAAGTACTCAAGTGTTTATAATGGTTAGTTGTTTTATATTGGGAAATATTAAAAGTTAGAAGTGCAGAAAGTTATTTAGCTTGATCATTGAAGTTCAAAGTGACTTGTGATTTTACAAAATATTCAATTTTGTCATTTTATTTCTAGTTGTAAATTTTTGGAAGTAGTAAAGTTGCAGTTCCATGTCAGGTGATTATTTTTGTTCCTTATTTCCTGTGTGTGGTTCCATAAATAATTTACTGTTATTTTTATACTTGCAAAAAAGGTAAAAAAAATCTCAATTTACGTATCTGTACATTGACAAGTTAGGAAATGTCATCCATTTTTATTGTGAATGTGCTGCAATGCATGCATACGTGTTTCAACTTAGCAAATATGCTTGGTAGGCATTAAATATCTCATTTGCCTGGTAGCCTAGTGGGAAGAGCATTTGCCTGCCATCCAGAGGGTCTTGAGATCTGGATAATGCCTCAAGGCAAACTCAGCTAAACTGAAGATTTTTTATTTCCCTGGTATCAATTTTATCTGGGAAATTGCATGAAGCTCACGAAAAAATATACAATCTCCTATCCAGAATTGAAAAAGTATATGAGCTGTGACCTTACCTTTCAAACCAACAACATATTAATGACTGAGGGAGTACTTGTAAGTTTTGTTGATATAAAATGGTACTGTTTTAAGCCCTAAGATTGGTTTTGATAGGTGAGGATATAGCTCATCTTCTAAGCCCTAAGGTGTACTAAATGTAGATGCATTTTCATGAACAAGGGGTCCAGTTCTCTCAAATTTCTGGGAAGGGTAAGTCAAACTGCTATGGTTTAAATTGAGGTCCAAATTTATCACCTTAGATTTGAACCCCAGACACTGGTCAGTTGCTGAATAGGTATCCATTAGGGTTCCATGCTACCTTGTATAACTTGTGCTATAATGTATACCTTTTGCATGTCTCAATTAAGAAAATCAGTCAATTAACTTCCTAAATAAAAGACAGGATTATATCACAAATAATTTGTTGTAATATTGTATTTATATAATTTGACTTTTAATATAAGTTAGTATTTCATTGAGGCTAAGGTTAATTAAAACAAAATCACAATTTGTGCATGGTTGTATGGAGTTATTTACATTTTTTTCAGAAAAGTACCTATCTAAATTTCTTTTAAAATTTCATGGCAATTGTTTGTGAAGGATTTATGTTGGTGGCAATTTCTATCTTTTACGCACCTAATAGCTGAATTTTTAGACATTAAAAGGGATATCTAAATGAAAGGGATTCAAAGGTTGGGCAGAAAGTGTTGGTACTGGTTGCCAATGTTAATGGTCATATTGCAAACTTTGGAAGTGGTTAAATAGACTGGATTGATTGATCATGTGCATGCATGGAATACACCTCTTTAATGGTGTACCTATCTTTTGGAAGTAATTTTAAATTCAGGGCATCCTAAGGATCTAAATTATGGGCAAAGTAAAACCATCCCATTATATGCTTGTGATTCTTGGTAAGCCATGAGCCTGTTTACTCATCAAAATCACAGTAATCAACCTGAAGGTCGGTCAGGTAAGGAAGGGTAAAGCTCATCCAGTACTAAGCCCGACAGCATGAGAAATTCACAAATCAGTGCAGTTCCATTCCCTGTACCATCTGTGATTTCCCGGGATGACCTTGTTCCCAAAAAATGGTACATAGCTTGGGTGAAGCTGAGGATGCCAAGAGGAGTCACCTGGAATCGAACCCGGGCCCTCTGGTCAGTAGCCCAGCGCTCTACCCATTGGACTACCATGCCCCACTGTTAACTCATAGGTGTATAAGAAAAATTAAATTCTGGCCATTACTACTTTGGAAAGGGACCTTGCCAGAGTTGGAAGGAAGAAAGAAGGGTCTCTTTATCTACTCAGGCATTTATTGTTAGAATGGGGTGAACTTCAGTGGACAGAGTGACATTAGCATGACAGGATAAAATTGAAGTCTTTAAAACTTCAGGTCTGGAGATCGTAATGGGCTAAAAATTATTGAATTTATGTATTTAAGGAATTCCTGAGGGAATGGTTGCCTTGTGGAAAGAGCACACTGCTACTTGTCCCAATGGCCTGGGTTCAGTTCCCAGTGACACTTTGGATGCCCTTGACTTTACCAGCTTTTCCTTGGAAACCACAGGCAGTGTGGGGAAAAGAGCTTCCACCTACCCATAGAGGTAAGCACAAGGTGAACTCTACCCTTGTGTATTAAACCAACCCTCAGGTTGATACTGTGGTGGATGAGGAATTTATGTTTCAGTTTGATGAGTAAACCCTTGAATATATTCCCAAGCGGTAGAGGAGTACTGGTTTGCTCTGCTATGTCACTCCAGTATCCCAAAAATTAATCCTTTAATTCCAATGCACATCGAAGTGGAAATACAATTGAAACATTCAATTGATGAGGAGTTGTATAAATGTTATTTTCTAATGATATTCTTTGAACTTCTTGTGTCCTTTTTTTCTCACTCAGTTCCATCACCAATGGGTACTTTTGTAGTATTTAGCTATAAGCACATTGTGTCTTACTGATTGGAACCAATAGATTTCAAGTTGTATTAAACTATATACTGTACTTCGAGTGCTGTGATTTCTAATTTTCAAATAGAGTTTATGTACAATTTTAAGTAATGTGTACAATGCTACATTAACTTCATACCCTTAAGAAAATTCCTCAAGCCATTAATTTAACCACAGCAGTTAGTATGGCATACTGGAAATAGAGGAACATGAATAAAGACAATTTTGTTGCCTATTGTATTTAAACATTTCTTAGGTTTAAAGACCTGATGGTACCAGTTGCTAGTTTTCTATAATCAATTGAAAAGAACTATTCTGAACAGGCCAATTAATTGTAATAGGTGCTTACATACCTGATTTATGAATGAATTACTATTAATTATCTAACAAAATTCTGGAACCATGTCTCTGACCATTTAGCTGTTATGTAAAGCTGTAATCTGCATACCATCTGTTTATCATAAATTTGTGATTGCTTCTCTTAAGCATGATGGGCTAAAGAAATTTACTGTACTGCTATAATGTACTTGTGATCATAATCTTTTGTGTGCAGTTCTTAAAGTGCTTATTAAGATTAGCTTATGAACTAGTGACCTTAGTTTTATGCATGTTCATTTACATTTTCTTCACATTTAATTTAGCATGTTTCCAGATAATAATTACTTAGATATGTTTTTAGTGTTGTGCCTTCATTGATTCATAGGTAATCACATAAATCTCAGGGACATTTATGATGGATGTCTATATTATGTCCATGGCTTGTGCAGTGTAGCATTTGATGAAGTGATAGTTGGTTGTACAAATTGAGTTCTATATTAATAATTTAGCTGGGAGTCTGCTTGGGAGTCGAATTTGTTTTTCATGCCAAGATTCTTGTCTTGGTCATATTTTAGCCGTAGTTATTAGCAGTAAATGTGGTTTGAAATGAAAATCTTGGAGAATCAATTAATTTCCTTTTTCAAGTAGATTTTAATACAAATGTTTTCCCTCAGGCTGAATAAATGTTTATAATTTTTGTCAAATTTTACACCTAAAGTAGTAATGACCTATGATGCATTTCTTGTTCCTAAAAATAATGCTTGGTATTTTTAGCATAGCATAGAAAATATCTTTCAGCCCTTTCCTGTGCACATCTTAGCAAATAATGCTTGATGAGCTATCTTGGTATCTAAAAAGGAATTTAACTATGTGAAGTTTCATGGAATAACTTGCATTTTGGTTGTATTGATGAAGAATTCATCAAAGTTTTTCATGAACTAGAAACAGGATATTTTAATGTTTTCAATTTAATTTTAAACTTGAATAAATTATCCTTGTTTCCATCCTTTTTAACCTCTTCTATAACATTTCTTGCTGACTCATCCATACCAATTTTAGGATACTCTTTCCAGGAAGTTGATTTCTGGTATCACCATTTTAATCAGATCTTTGTTCTTATTTGTTGGTCATTTTTTCCCTTGGTTTTTTCTCTGAATGTATGCCTATGTGGTATTTTCTCATGCTATGTATACATGTGGTTCATTGGTTAGCCAAAATATTTGATTTTGCTGCACCATTGTCACTGTTACACAATTAGAATTGAGAGGGTGTATAATGTGTGCTGCATTGATTAAATTGTGATAATGGTATAATTTTTTTTATCTTGCAAATTTTTTTTAATACAAAAGTTCTGTTAAAAATTTACCTTAGTCTTAGGAATTTAGGATAGTCACAAGAAAGACTTGACAAATAAGGTTCTAGAGAACTGTGCCCCTTCAGCAGTAGCTAGCTCAGTAGCCTAGTGTAGACTATTTGATGTTAGTTAAACAATTATTAGTTATTATTTGATCATTTTGCATTAAACTAGATCACTGCATGATGGATTGTTCTAAATGGATTTATTCTCTCTTCAGTGGAAAGGTGTTTGAGGATTTTCGAAGAGATGGTTGTTATTAGTGTAGACAGAAACTGTTTTGGGCTCTACTTTTTGAAAATTCATTATTACAATGATGAAAGACAACTTTGCTTTTTCACATAT